>BJBW01013340.1:0-28005 GCA_004320125.1 Scolopax mira | reverse complement strand
TTAGCCACCTGGGCACACTGCTGGCTCATGTTCAGCTGGCTGTCCACTAACACTCCCAGGTCCTTTTCTGCTGGACAATTTAATGAACTAAGTTTAATTTCTTTTAAGTTTCTATTTACAGTATTTGGGGAAATACACTGTGTTTTTAATCATGTAATACTTAAAAGACTAAGTCTAGTGGCCTGAGTGTAGGATCAGTTCAGTACTAGCTGGCACAGTTTTCTATTGTTCCATGTTAGTGTTGAATTTTGCATATGAGAAAATAGCAGCAAAACATAATTGAAGGAATTCCATCACTCTTTATCCTACAGACACTCTGTCATTTATAATTGTTCATGGTAATAACTGAGAATTGATTGTAAAGAATGCTATTCTAATTTTAATTCTATAATTTGTGAATATTAAAATCTCAGTAAGTACAAAGAGCTGAAAATGAAACGCGTAAAATTAAATGAAACATTTTGAATAAAAGCATGTTTGAGAAGGAGATTTTGATTGTTTGTTGGCAAAAATGCAATATAAAATTGAGATGAATTTTTTTAAAAAATACCATAATGGCTATTAATATTTATTTACAATTAATAAAAATATTTCTCACTTTTGCTAAATATTGTTTTAACAAGAGTTAGTGCTCCTACTATACCTCCTTGCAAACAACATTAGAACCGTAAACAACACTGGAATTTCAGATTCCCTACTGTTCAAATGAATTTCTCTATGGATAACACTATAGCAACAGGTACCTTAATGCTACCTTAAGGTAGCATTAAATCACCTAATTTAGGCACTTTATTTATGCCTAAGCTTTAGATAGACAGATAAATTTCCATTTAACGTAAGTGCCGGAGGCCCCATTGCACTCTGTCAAGACAGCCAACTACCTTAACACCTGGGAGGGGGAACTTCTGGACTAAATTTAAGCAATGAAGTTATGTAAAAATACTCCTCACCTGAGAGCTTTTAAAGGCACCTACCTCTTTTCCTTAAGATACAGTAACTTTAGACTTTTAATTTAGCAGGGAACTACTAGACTCCTAAAATTTAGTGAGAACTTTGATGAATGCATTCTGTATCCATTGCATCTATTTAGGATATTCTTCTTCCTTGGTTTTTGATCTAAAAAAAATATAAATATTGCCTGATGCTGCCTCAGAACTGCACTTGAGAACAACTGAGACTTCTGTCACAGAAAACTGCAACGTTTGGTATTACTTACGGGGAACATGAGCTAAGTTTAAAATGTCTTTTTTTTATATAATTTTTCAATAACAGAAAGTATTATCTGTGTATTTATGAAGATGATTTCAGAAGGAAGGCTAGGAATACGTCAAAAGTAGAACCATATTATTTCCTTAGCAAAGACAAAGCCCAATTTGCTTGTGTACAAGTCAGGGTTAGAGCTGTAAAAAAAAACGGTAGATGGCCTTTTTTTTTGTTTTGTTAAGTTTACCTCATACTGGGAGCATCCTCCTCCAAACAGAACAATTATTAAAGAAGCTTTTTTCAACCATACAGAGCACCACATCAAAGGACAGTGTCAAGGCAATCTATGAATGAATAAATGAATGATTCATGGAAGCTTTATTAATAGATAAGAAAACCCTATGGCAAGGTTTCTAAAAGTCAGTGCATATAGTTAGGCTTCTCAGCAGAGTCTAAAGCTCTTCAGTTGATCTACCACAGTATTTAAATACATACTTAACATTGCCTTGTGCATACACTGGAGTTACTTAATATGCTTAGAGTCAAGTGTGTACTTAAATCTTTTCCTCAGTCTGAAATATAGTAATCAGTGTTTTCCCAGAGCTAATCTCTCAGGCCTCGAAAGAACTGGACCGTGGAACTATAATTTTTCAAACATATAGAGGCAAGATAAAAGTTCAATTCCTATGGCAGTTGTCTTCAATAATTAGTTCTTTTCCACAGTGAAGACTGTAGAATTTTTCTGTGTGCCCAGCACTTTTCAAAACAGACTTAGAGGCCAAATTTTGGACATACCCTTTTCAAATGCTTCTATCTAATACGGTGGAGTATGTATGACAATGAGAGCAGAAATGAAAATGACAGCACAAATATTTTTGAATGAATATTCACTTAGAATTTTAGATTAATGCTGGAGATGGCAAACTGATTCAGTTTGACTTAGTATTTGTTAACTCATAGACTCAAAATGTTTAAGATTGTGAAAACTTTTAACATTACAGATAACACAACTATAGACTTCTTATAAAATCACAAAGTTGCAATATTGTGCATCAAATAACTACTTTCTTTAAGAAAATAATTTATTTTCCATAATCACAACATATAATCTGATATCAGTTACTGTACATATATTTTCTTGCAATACTCTGACTATCTATAAATACTGGATCCACAGATGCCACTTTTGCTGCTATAAAGGAGTGAATACAGTGTAAAACTGCCGTCAGATCCTGAAATTCAAGTTCCTGAAAGAGGAAGTAAGAGAAAAAAAAAAAAAAGAAGAGAAAATGTGAATTCATATTCAGGTTTATTAACATTTTATATAAACACAAGACAGACGAGTCAGCAAAAACCAATGGACTAAGGTAAAGTCACACCACAGCTTGCCTATAGAAATATAGCTGAGTATGAAATTCATATGCCCTAATTCACAAAGAAAGGCACAAGTTACTCCTAACCAGTTCTCAGATTCCTTGACTCTTTATAACTTATTTCATCTTTTGTGCACAAGTTAAATTTCTCCTTCCCAATCTCCCCAGACAGAAATGGAGTGATACTCTGATACACTGACAATAAAATAATACAAGAAATGTGTTCAGTTTACATGATACTACTATTTGTAAAGTCTGCAGATGTTAAATATATTTTGGGGACACTTGGGACTGCTTTTCATTTATGGAGAAGACATTTCTTTTCAACAATGTGTTGGTTCCATAGTAGTTTACTGAGGCACACTCTGTACGCTGGCCTTTAAACAAAGAGCAAAGTACCAGATTTCTGCTTTTCCTGTCATGGTATTTTAAGGTATGTTCTCAACCAAATTTCCAGAAACAGAATATTTGGAATTCAAGGTTATTGTTCTGGAAAAGCTCATCATCACACCATTTTGCCATGTATTTACTAGGCAGTAGTGCTTCTACTACAATGAATATCTTAAATTGTTTGGTAGTAATTGTGGGGCATGATTTTGTAACTCTTTATTGGGCATAACTGGTAAATTTTTGGTAGTGGGGAGCTGCAGGGCAGTATCTGTGAGGAGAGGCTGAGGCTGCCCTGTGCTAGATGTGGCCAGTTCCAGCCAGCTCTGACTGACCCTTCTGCAGGGCACAGCCATGGGCAACCTCAGGGAAAACACATTTAAGAAAGGGCATTAAATTTGCCAAAAAGTCAACAAGGCTAGTACTGTAGAAGGTTCCCTGTGACACCCTCAAAAGGACTGCAAAAAAGGGAGGAGCCATGCTGGAGCAGAGGAAATGAGTAAGAAGCAAAGGAGTAGCAAAGTAAAAGAGAAACAAGGAGTTGCAGAAAAAACCCTGTTACACTCTGACAATATTTGAGGGCTCTACTTCGTGATGATGAGATTCTACTGATTTTTTTTTAAAAATTGTGTGCTGTTTCTTTACAACCTGAGGCACACACAGTTTACTATCTCAGGGACTTTATTTCCCACTAAGCAAATTTATTATTCCCAGAAAAATGTAATTTTCTGTTATGGACTACTCCTTCCAGCATAAGATGACAATAAGCACTATTACTGGACAAAAAGAGTAATAGAATAATATTCAACAAGCTCCCAAGATATGCTCTTCCTGTGGTGTAACAGCCTTACAAATGCCTTTAGCCTCTATGAAACATCCACGAAAAATTGCGGGGAAAGACCTTCTTAGACATGGTAGCCTTGGAACAGAGAGAGTTGAGGCAGTAAGCTGTTTTCCTTAGAGTGCTTGCTCAGTGCACACAGAAGCCTAACAGAACAATGCTTTCAGGCCCTACATCTTCCAAAGAATATGTAAGCAGATAATTTTAGATACGTATAATTGTCATGGGTGGGTCATCATCAGACAAACACATTTTAAATCCTTCCAGAACCTGGAAACACAGTAATTCCTCAATTAAACAGCCTTGAGAATGGGTTAACATAAATGAAATGACTCTCCCCTTCCTTCAAAAATTCTCCTCTGCAATGATTGACTGGCTTTCCTACAACTTTCCAAGAAAAAATATCTGAACTCAGAAACAATGCATAGCCATTTTTGATGCCAAGAGTTGAAGCAATAAGTGATTTAAAACAATTATAATTCAATATCTAATACAAATTACAAACTGATACTTTAAGATTATAAAAGAATAGCAAACACAAACAACTCCTAATTACAAAAATAAGGGCATAAAGGAATATAACTGTTAAGCAGAATGTGTTATTTATTATCACGCATTCATACCTAGTTAAATAAGGCAAAAATAAGCCTAACATTGAGAGAAGAGACAAAACTCTCTTAAACTCTCTGGTTTGTATACCTTTAGTCAACAAATTAAGAAATAATTTTCCTGAAAAAAAAATATCTCTTGAGAACTTGTATCAGACTAAGCAGTTAGTTAATTGTTAATATCTAGCATTTGGTTGCTGAAGGCATTTGAGCCTCATACACAAAATTAGGTCTTGTTGTGAGAGAAAAATGAAGCTTGTTTGGTTGAAACAACTTCAGGAATTTAAGTCCGTGTTATCTTTATTCTGATTCTTTTCAGGCATAAACGCCTGGCTTTTGATTGACAGTTATGGAGCAAGTATGGAAATAAGTATTTGAAAACAGATGAATTTGAAAAGATATGTCTACTGTAAATATTAATATAAAAATGAATGTAAGCACTTTCACAAAAAATTGTGTCATTATTTAACTCTCAATGACTAAGTTTTATAAAGCTAAAATTAAGTACACCCTCATGATTGTTAATGAAATATAACTCAATATGAAACAATACAGGCCTCATTATATCAGTTCTCAGCTCAAGTAAAAGAGGTTTACATCTCTTGATTTACCATCCTTAAACACAATAAATTCTAAAATATAATATTACTCAGGTTAATCTTAGATTTACTCCAAAATCCACTGAAATCTACCAACAATTTCACCTTAGGTTCTCACATTCAACACACTGACCGAATCCAGCCAAATTAACTGAGAGAAAAGAGTCCTTTCCAAAGCTTTCAATTTTTCTACTCTGGCTCGGTGCACTTCTAATTTATACTTTTTTATCAAGATAAGCAGAGGTACCCTAGCACCTTCTTGGTGCAGTGCAGGATATGGACAGAATATGTCTTTTAACAAGAGACTAACATCTTGAATATGGTTTTAAGGGTGGAAATTTGGCCCCTTCAGGTTTAGAATGTAATGCAAATTTTTGCTAGAAAATAATGTTAATGACATTTGTTTCAAAAAAATGCATTGCTCTAATAATTTATTTTTTTTAAAGTAAACATTTCTCTCCATACCCAGACAGGCAGACAACTGATCATTTTATTTGCTCTAAACCATCTAACACAACCCTTCCGCTTGCTTGCCTTATCTGTGATTGCCACCTTTTTTCTTTAACTAAGATTATCAGTTTATTTGTGGTGTATTTAGAAGAATCTGTGCCATGTCTGATATTTCAATAACTAAAGCTATTTCCATTTACTATATGTATCTTAATAAGTGGATTAAGTACAACATTAGCAGGAAGATACCACGAGAACACAAAAGATTGTATTAAAGCAGTGAGAAACTACAAAACTGGCTGCTGGTACTGAGAATATAAAAAATATGCACCCTGCACTGACCTCAATCACTGTATGTACACAGCCAAGTAAGAAAAATGAATGTTCTTGTTTCATCCACCCATCCACGAGAGTTGGATTTATTTCATATCACAAAGAGCTTGACAGGCCTGTTGCCTCATTACCACACACACATTTAATTTGATTGATTACTCCTGAGGGCTGTTGAATGTCTATTTGAACAAAACATGAGCCTATATCACATAAAAGGCAGATAATGGAGACATTGACAGACAGTGTAATTGTGCCTTGTGCACTTCACAATTACTTTAAGGACATTGGTAAACCACTGCTTATTAGTTGTTGACAAGAGTACAATTATTACTACTATATTCTTTAACATGTGATAATCATATCTTTATGTGAGAAAAGAACAGATAAAGATATCAAGGTTTTAGTACATTCCACATAGAAGTTAAAATGGGAAAGGAAATTCTAAGTTCAGTTCTATATCTCAGTAAGTATATCAGGGCTCGGTATCTAAACCATATCATGGTTGAGAAGAACAAATGTATTAGTATTGTATAGCTTTTTAAGACTTATAAACACACAATGATAAATTATTGGCAATGGTATGAAAGCTTCTTCAGCTATAAACGTTTATTTGGCCTCCTCTTTATGACTGTCATTTGGAGAAAGAGCAGAAGGTTGAGCTAAAATGCTCTTCTTACCCTGCAACCACATCTATGATGCCAACATTCAGTGCCAGATGAATTGCAATGCTATCTAACAATTGTACTTAACTCTTAACAGTGTTCCACAGTGATCTGGAAGAGTCAGATGGCTTTTTGCTTTCAGCTTGAGTGATTCCAAATGCCACTGTCTACTGCTAAATTTGAAACACATTTAAATGTTGCATTGGCAGATGCAAACTTTGCTAATGCACAAGAAACTCATCTGAAAAGTTGTTCCAGAGATGCTTGTCTAAGAGCAGCCAACTAAATTCACCCATTCCAGGAAATATTAAAATAAATTTCCAACAGCAATCGCAGTGTCCAGTGCTGCCAAACAGGCATAATCTTAACTCTTATCTACCACCGTCTTGCAAATGTTTTTCCAAGTTCTCAAGATGTTCAGCAGTAAACTGCCGGACTTTGGCAATGAATAACCCATGCTAATAAAAATACAGAAGGGCTTGAGTACAAGGTTATGGTTTATTGATGCTAGAGATTAATGGTTTTGTAAAGAGAGAGCTTTGTTTGCACTATCATTAATTTGCCATATGTCTCAACAGTACTAATATGGAATAAAAATCCTCTCAGATGAATACAGTAAATCTAAAGAAAGAAATACAGGTGCTGACCTGTCCTTGATCACTCTCCTGAAATTCTCATGTTTTAAAGAGAATAGGCTTTTCTGCAAAACTGCTGCAGAATCTAATTGCAAAATCAGATCACATTGTATCACTGTATCTACCACTCCAAAATTACAGAAAAGTTGAGGCTTGAAATCAGTGAAGAAAGCAAACTGAATGCATTCAGATTAATACCCTGGGCTCTTGAGGTATATGTGTAACAGACAAGAAGTGTATGTGACTATTAACATGTCGTTGAAGCTTCAATATGGCTCACAACAGTCTAGTGACACTATGATTTCTTTTTTCAAGTAAATATTTGAGACTAAGTTATTAAAGGACCAAATGTGGTGAAGAAAGATAACTCCCTTTCCCCTTCCCTTCCCTTCCCTTTCCTTTCTCCTTTCCTCTTCCTTTCCTTTCCTTTCCTTTCCTTTCCTTTCCTTTCCTTTCCTTTCCTTTCCTTTCCTTTAATTGTTAAAATATACTGCCATCTTTTCCATTCCAAAAAAAAAAAAAGATGAGAGGAAAAGGGAAATGCTCAATTAAAATATGCTTTGAAAAAAAACTCTTATCTTACAGTCAGTTACAATTTAGGTAAGTGAGATAAAGCATCAATGCAATCTTGTAAGTAGTAATCTCCATTTTTATTTTGTTAAAAGCAAGGATCTTTTGCATATGAACTTCTTATGTGTAAGAGGCGCATGTGTAGACAACATGCTCCATCTGACTGAAGAGGACACAAGTTTAAAAGCCCCCCACCAAAAGGATGTGAAAAGATATCTCCAGCTCAAAGAATTCCAAACTGCTGATCCAAGGAAGAGTTGACCACAGCCTATATAAACTCCACATTAATGCCATGATCCAGGAATAGTTAGCGACTCTCCTCTCTCTTTCAAACTAGTTGCAGAGCTACTCCTTCATGCAGATCAATTTGCATGCCGCAGTTGGCCACGTTCTAATTCCTCTTGTCTAAAAAAGGTACGTCTGATTTCCTACAGAAAAAGTGGTGAAATCACATATTTGTGCACGTGTGTAATTACTGGCCTATTTGTCAAAGAGGTGAACACCTCAAAGGAGCTGAATTTCTAAGTGTGGCACAAGTTGTTGTCAGGGATTGGGAGGTCCTGCTACCACCTTGCAGAGAAGTGAAGGCAGGGAGAGCACAGTCCTTTCCTGTGTGGACTAGCAGCTGGGGCAGAGGTCCTCTGGCCACCCATTATACATAGGTTATCCAACCAGGTAATACACATACACCTACAAACCAGCTGCAACAATTTTTTCACCGTTGTCAGGCTGGATCAAAATATGGTGGGACTTCGCAGTAATATGAATGCTGACTTTTTGTGGGATATCAAGGAGTTGAAGTATTACTGTAAATAGTAAAGGCAGGGTAAGTTCAGGGAAAGCACTGAATTGGTAACCTATGAGGAGAAGCTGTAGGGAATATGAAGGACCTGAAGGAGAAAAAACCGATAGGAATCTAAGCATTCTTATCTTCTTAGAAAAAAACCAAACTTTTAGAATGCAAAAATTTTAGGTTCTTCACCTAAAACTGAAGTTCTCAGAAAGAAGCACTTGGTTTAAAATTTATAGGAGAAAAAACATAATCTCTAGCTAGTAACCAAGGTGCAAAAATAAAATTCCCAAATGTGATGATTTTGCCCAAGAATTCATAAATGTACAGAATTAGAGATAATCTGGACAATTATTTTGTAACCTTAACCGTACTGTTTACTGCCAAGTAAAGACAAGTCATTTGTATCAAGCTTTATTTCACACATAGTGCCTCATTTACTCAGGAAAAATGAACCTTCTATTATTTGATGACATTTTCTGTTTCTCATTATTGGCTGCATTTCACTGTAAAGCACCATCTGGCTCAATAGAATCTCTTTCAGTAAGAGATAAGATGAGGCAGATAATGCACTATACTATAGGTATTAGTGTTGGTTATTTGCCAACTAGTCTGTAATTCTGAATTCTAAGAAATAATACCATTTAGGTGGTGGGCATATAGCTGAATATATATACCACTTATCTGAAGTGGAGAGGCTGCAAAGCCGTATCCCAGTGTGAAATCCTAGTGAGTACACTGCACTGTGTAGAGGCAGTGGTAAAAGGTATGGGCACTGAAATCCTGATAAATCCTCAGCTACTTAGTATCAGCCTTTCCTCTGGCCTTTAATGAGCCTTTCCTGAGCTCTTCCAATGGTACAACATGTATGTAAATTTAGGTATATCTATACTTATAATTCTGCATGAACAGATCACATATCATCTTCCATCTGATAGTTTGAAGGAACGTCACAAATATTGACAAAAACTTTGCCAATTACAAGGTGTTTTCAATAGAGCTATACAAAAGAATAATATTTAATATTTTAAAAAATCAGTCTCCTGGACACAACTTACTATAAAATTATCATTAGGACTCACTTTTATCATTATTTTATAGATAATAAAATTTTCATTGAAATAGTAATATTTATAATTTTTTTATCTAAAGAGTAAAATACAGGTAAAACCAATTAAAAACAATTGAAGTGAGCACAGAAAAAAGAATAAAATTAAGAAATCAGATGGTTTACCACAACAGAAATAGGAATGATCCAGTATTGAACCATGGAATTCCATTGCAAGTAATGGAATGGGGGCCCTTGGCCAATCATACACATGGATTATATAATAATTTAATATGCAGATTCAGAGATTCAGATTGTGGTTTTTACACCAGTACAGTCCTCCTGTCTGACTTGGAACAGGTTATGTGAGCTCTCTGCAACAGATGATCATGTATAAAATGATGATAGTTGTCTTTTTCTGACTCCAAGGAGTAGTATGAGAAATTAAGTGGAAATGATTTGCTACTATAGTCACGTTATTATAGTACTGTACCTTTTGTAACAGCTATTATAATATTTTTTACAGTGGACCCAACAGAAAATTCAGGTTACGTTTGTTGATGAAATACTGACTAATTTACTAATATAGATGTACAAAGACAGACATATTGCATTTGTTGTAACTACAATGAACAAGGGAGGTTAAAGACTTTCTTCTTACAACTTATTTTAAACATTGGAAGGGTAGGTAATATATAACCCTTGTGTATTATCACTATAGAAAGTATCTCTTTATAGGTGAATTTAACCTGTACAACCCCATGTAAGAGTATTTGAAAATTTTCAGAAACCTTCAGTTATTTTCTTTTTTGTTTTCATTGGCTTTTGTCCACCAAATCACAGTTGAATCTTACTCTTGCCTCCCTTTTTGTCATATCACACCAAAGTTCTCCTCATTCTTTTTAAAAGTGCATGATTGAAAAATTATCTTTTTATTTATTATAGAAAAAAAAAAAAGACAAACTGTCATGTGGAGTTCACTATATGCATATGCAGAAGTAAATGGAATTTTTGATGCCTTGATAGTAATTCCATTTAATTTTTTACTAAACTGAAAAGGAGGATGTTGCTTGCCTTTGTCTCAATTTGTTTGGTGTCCAGATTCTGAAAAAGCATCTTTACTCTTGTTTTCCCATCATCTGAAGAGCCTTTGAGCTGAGAAAACTTAAACCTCCACAGCACATTCTGAAGAGAAAAAAATGTGATTAAGGACTCTGTTACACACTCTTACCTAGAAATATAGATTGATGATCAATATATACACAGATCAAGATAAAGCATTAGGGCAGTAAATATAGTGCATACCAGGCTGGTTGCAAGTAAAATTACTCTGTATCAAAGCAAAAGATACAGCATTAATATTCACTGATTAAACAAATATTTAGAAATGGTCTGAAATGTAAATGTTTCAGTTGCCTATATAATATCAAAATCCATGGCAAAATCTTGATTCTAGAAAGATCTATGAGGAAGTTTGTATCAGCTTCATTATGAACACTATTCCACACTGATCTTTCACATTTCAGCTGGCTCATCTGTGTAATGTAGCTAATCATGTCCTACAGAGACATCACAAAGCTGAATTTTACTGATGTGTGTAATATGGTTTGAAATCCTCAGATAAAAAAATCACAGAAATACAAAAATGTTATTATTGAATGTAGTCTCACAAACCACAAAGAAAAATTCTCTATGTTACACAGTAGTTTATAAAATATATATGAATCCTAGGCTACTTGGTCTACAGATTTAATCATGGCATCTTAGTACTTAGTTTCTATAGGTAATATTGAATGCAGTAGGAACACAGTTTTAATTATGGCTCATTTTCTGGTCTTGCAAAAAGCAGTATCAATACAGAAGCTTATAGTTTTAAAGGTGGGAGTACACCCAATTAATCTTCACATTTAAAATAAACATTTTATATAGCCTAAACTAATGAGATTACTTCTATAGTTAATTTGTGGCTACACACAAAACATGTACAATTGTGCAAAAAGCACAATTTCAGAATACAGTATCACCTGAGGGAGAAAAAAGTATGTGAACATATTTCCTGAACTTTTATGCCACCTCATAGGATAGTACACTTAATGCAATTAGCTTAAATTTTCAAATAACAACGATCTTGGTCATTACTTCTCTGCACAAAGATTTGTGCATGTTGGCCCAAACCCCTCCAAATACCAATATACAAAAACTAGATTCCAAGTCAGTATTTCAAAATGCAATGTATTTCCTCTTAACTCAGAATGACTGACCGAAGTTCTTTAATATATATTAAAATAATCCTTTCAGTTTGGAGTTGAAGACTGTATTTCAGAAGACAGCTCTATTAAGGCAGAAATAGTTTTGTATGTATGTTTACTTCTACTGGCAAACAAATATATAAATCCATATAGAATAATTTAAATTAAAGTATCACTTTAAATTATATATAAAATAGTAGAATTATAAGGAGAGCTTGGAAGATGGCATGTATCATAAACCATTCCCTGTATGCACTTTATATATAGCCACTCTGTTTTGCAAGATAAATCAATTTAATCTTATAGATTATGACTTTGAAATGCATTTGCCCTTGTTCTGTTTATTTTAGACATGGCCTACATTTCTTATGATGGAAGAATAATTAATCCTTTTTTATATCCATAGCTTCAAAACAAATAGAATCAGGTGACATTTAATCTTTTTCATGACTGATGATCTTTTAAAAATCTTGACATTTCTTCATGAAGAAGTTCTCTGCTAAATATAACTTTCCTTTGCTCTTATTACTTGAAAAGGAAATTACTTTTTTATATCTTTCTCCAAAATTTATCTTTACATGCTAAGGCATGAGCATAATTGTCCCTTTCTAGTCCCAAAATTACTACAATTCAGTAGTGCTGTATAAATAAAAAGTACAGTACATTTGAGGAAGAAATAATCGATATCAACATAAAAGATTTCCTTTACTGATCAACATAAAAAAATACGGTTAATGATACCATCAGTAATAGTAAATCAAAACAGAGTTATGTTTTCTTTTTGTTTTCTCTTACCTTTGTTTTACTGTCAAAACAGGTAAATCCCAGAGCAAAGTCAACTGTGAAACACAGGGTATCTCCTTGCCAGCTGCACATATATGTTTTAGACTGGAATAAAAAAAGCATGTTTTTTGACAGAACAATCATTGTCGTTATTTGTCATATAAAAATAATATGAGTTTTTCTTGTGGCAAGACATTGGGTCGGCAACACTGGTACTGCTTTACATTATTACATTTTAAAATGGTCAAAAAATTTGAAATGCAAGTCAGGATCAGATCTATCAGCCAGACATTAACTGCAGATCCTCGATCTTTCTAGTCACTCTTCCAGAAAATAAAGACCATATTCTTGTAAACCATTGCTTACAAAATGCAACACAGAACAAAGAAAGCCAAATTCTGACTATTTCAAAGATTTTGGAAAACTTGGACTTCACCTATTAATGAATTCTGACTTCATTTCCAGTAAATAGTCTGGTAATAGTGCATAGCACAACGTTTAGTGATTGCAATCCAATTATAAAAAAGAAGCTATCTGTCTACTTGACCTCTTGGTCTGATTTAAGCTTGGTAGACAGATATTTTTATTTGGCAACATTTTTTCATTTCTAAACTTGGATGACATGCCAGTGCAATGCAATGTTAGCTAATGTAATTTAATGATAAGAACTAATAACTATCACTCATTAGTTAGCACTGACAATTGTTAGACAGTGCTACATATACACCAATTCTTTGATCACCTTTCATGTAAGAAAAAAAAATAATTTTGTTTTATTACCAAAAATGTAAAAGTTCTGTTTAAACTTCTGAATAAGCTTTTCAGTAAAAAGTCAGTTAATATTCTTCTTTACATGTGTTTTTAAGGCTAGCTAACTTGGGTAATATGAAGGCACATGAAAAGTTTCTGCTGATGACTTAATATGAAACAGAATGATGACAATCACCACTCACAGTTAATGGCAAAAGGCCATTGCCTTTAGCATGAGCAGAGAGCAGACCCTGTTCCAGCCTTTCCTCAACTCACCTTTGCAGCATTAAAAAAATTATACCCTTGTGCTTTATGAAATCTTTGATATTTTGTTTCTGCCAAGGAAGCATTACTTTGCTATCATTGATATTTCATATACTGCAATGTTGTCCCATGATTAGATGTTTGTTTACATTATTTTTTTCTCTATCTGGACAGTTTCTTTAAATTCCCAAAAAATGGTTTTAACACAAGAATGTCCTAAAGGAGACTGAAAGCATTAATAAACTTGCTTAAGTTGAAAATTGTCCTTTTAATTGTTTTTTAAAGATTTTTAGTATACTATAAAAGCTCTGTATCTATTAATTGTAAAGATCTCCTCATTCCACTATTAACAAAAATATTTAGTTATACTAAAATAAGCATTTCTGAGTTACAGATATGACATTTTATAAAGGGTTTTGAAAGGGTTGGGAATTTAATTACTTTATTAGTACAGATTAGTATTAGAATCAGCTCAACAATGACAGAGATGTATATTATTTCAGAATAAATTATTTTGCTCATTGGTATTCAAAGATCATATTATTTGGCATTTAAAATTATTTCAGTGATTGATATTCAATTAGAAGGACATTTAAATATCCCTATATTTTATTCAGTAATTATAAAGTGGCATTAAGCACCAGTCATAACTTTTTCTCCATTATTTTCCAGTTAAAAAGGTTATACTAGCTGAGCTCTGACTCAGCAAAGCAACTTTTAAGACATATTAAATTAGATTTCCCCAATGGGTAAGCATCCAATTACTCAGCCACAAATGGCGAATATGAAAATGAACTTTTCACAAATAATTAGCCTGGAGTATTTTACAAATATTCAATATTTGCAATTATCTGAACTGGTTTGGAAATTATTTGCAGACAAATACCAGAGACAAACAGAATATGCTACATTTTTACTGTGAAAACCATTACAAATAGATATATAATGTTTATACTTACAAAACACTAACAGCTTTGTCTTAACAACAGTTAGGGTTTTGCCATATAAATTTAAAAGCCTGCTTATGGCATTTGCTTAATGACTTTGAACAAGTTCTCAGACAGCTCTGTGACAAGGGCCCCCATCTCCACTCTAACACTAGTACAAAGCACTATCCCTTATTGTTCTTGCCTTTGGAATAAGCATTCTGTACCCTTCAACAGATTAAAAAATCTTCCTTACTGATTGGAAATGAGATTTTTCTGGGCTTAGGTCTACTACTAGCTAATCACAAAACTCTTGAGGATTGAAATTAGAAGTAGATGAGAATCTACGAGGTTATCAACCTTAAGAGATATGTATTAAAATATTTTCCCATCATATGTATATACCCTAATAGCCACATGAATTTACATAGCTCATATACATATGAAAATTGAAACTGGTAGTAAATGTGGGATAGTGACCCTCTTTGGCTTGCACTGCTCCAGACAAGATGTAAAAGTTTTTCCAGTTCTAACCTTGGCGATTCTGATGTAGACTGTAAGTTTAAGCCTGAGGAGTCAAAGTATGAAGACTTTAGCTGTTAGAAGGAAGGCCTCATACCTGAACTGCAATCACTTCGAAAATGGTAGTATATATCCTAGATCAATTATGTAATGTTTTCCAAGCGATGGTGGAATGATCTGTAGAATAATCATTTGCAATAAAAGACAATTACAAAACTCTTATCTGTGTAACTGTTCAGGTATCAGTATTTCAATGCATATGCCTCTAACTCATGAACAGATCATTAAATTGAATATTAGTAAAAAGGGTCTAGAGCAGAAGTCTTATGAGGAGCAGCTGAGGGAACTGAAGTTGTTTAACCTGGAGCAAAGGAGGCCGAGGGGAGACTTTATCACTGTCTACAACTACCTGAAAGGAGGAAGTCTACAACTACCTGAAAGGACAAGTGGAAATGGCCTCAAGTTGTGCCAGGGGAGGCTAGATTAGATATTACTAAAAATTTCTTCACTGAAAGAATTGGCAAGCACTGGAACAGACTGCCCAGGGAAGTGGTTGGCTCACCATCCCTGGAGGTATTTACAAGATGGGTAGACATAGTGCTTAGGCACATGGTTTAGTGGCTGGCAGTGCTAAGTTAACAATTGGACTCAATGATCTTGAAGGTTTTTTCCAACCTAAATTATTATATGATTCTAAGTTGAAAATATGACTGCCCAAATAAGGGAAGAACAGTTTATCTGTCTCATTTATGAAAGGAATCTATTAGACCTCCTGTTCTTATTCACAAGCATGGCACTGATCTGTCTTTGACACTGGTATGTGTCCTCCCAGACCTTGGCAGAGTTTAATAGTTACAATAACTACACATATACACTCACTATCTTTCCTATAGAGATCTCCTATAGAGATTTCCCAGAAATAATTCAGCTTTGATCTATCCTCCTCATTTAGCAGACCGACTCAGGATCTTGGAGCTCCTGATCTCCTGATGGCAGATTCCATTGGAGCTATTCTGTACGATCAATGGGTGTTCTAGCTGCTTCATTGGGCACACTTGTGGTGGCCAGCATGACCACCACATGTCTATAGTATAGCATAGATAGATATATATAGATAGTATAGTGCTATCATGTTAGCACTATACTGTAAATGTAGGCGGTATCATGCAATATTAGTGCTAATCAGTGCATAATGATATTATCTCACATACTGGCAATACCAGTCTTGAGCAGCCCTGAGCACACGTACTCTCTCTGCGCCTGTCTTGTCTGTGCCTCCCCACTGGGTCCTCTTCACCAGAGTAGCTCATGTGAGAGTGAGCAAGCCTCTTTGCTCCAAAAGCAGAAGGGGAAGGTTAAAAGCAGGCCACAGCTTTTCCTTCTTGCTAATGAAATTTCTGCCTCTCCTCAGCAAATACAAAAAATCGCTGATACAAAGCTGAAAGCTGTGCATGAACTGCAGGGAATGAGATTCCTGGAGGGGAGTAAGAAGGCTGGGTAGGGCTAAATGATGGAAAAAGAGGGCCTGCATCTAGGAGCAGGAGGTGTCAGTGACAGTGTGTAAGTACCCTTCAGGTACTTCCTGACTTGCAGACAGCTACTGCAGGTTTCGTAATTAAATTAAGTCCCTACATTTATTCTAGGGCAAGATTTCAGCCCTCTTACAAGGTCACATCAGCTGGTCAGTAGTTTATCTTTCACTCCCGTATACAAAACTCTAGATACTTCCATCTCGGCATGATCCTACTAATATGAGGCTTGGGGAATTTGGTACTTCCTTTTTTTTTTGGTTTGTTTTTTTTTGGTTGCATCCCACATCAGTTAATATCTTCCATGACTAAGCACACATCTTGGAATTCGCAGAAGGTAATTAGTATTGAGGGCTTGGGTCAATTACCTCTTAATGGAAAAAACAGAAAGGTTTCTTTCATTTGTCTTCCCTCAATTTTTACAAGAGGGAGAGGACAAGGGACAGCTTGCTTCAGTACCCTAAAACAAAGACCGATATAGGATTCTGTCTAACAATGAGAAGAGACTTTACAAATATGCTCAATGGCAGGCCAATTAATTTCAAAACCAGCTTTTATCATCATCAGTTATGCTAGCTCCCTGAGAAGGAGGGAATGTGTTTGTGAACAGATTTGCTATTCTAGCAAGAAGGACTCTATACTTTGTTCATGGGTGTTAGGTACCCAAGTCAAGAGCTGAGTACATACTAAAAATGGAGAATGAATGCATGGGAAAGACTACAGGAGGGTCTTTCTTATTTCCACTCAGAGAGGAGGGCATAAATATACCTTGAATATCTGTATAATGAAAGACAAGAACTTGGGCTCTGTCCATTTCGTGTGTAGTCACTTCCACATAGTTGGAAGCACAAAGACTTGGTAGGCTCCATTGCAGCCCAGACAAAAGCTGCTTAGGAAACAGTTGTAAGGAAGAAAAAGATGACTTCTACTCTTGAGTTGTCTTCTATGTGTAGGAGTCCGTGGCCACATAGAGCCATATGAATCCAGAAGGAAGGGAGCACCAGATTAGAGGACTGAAGGTAGGCTGAAGCTGGAAGGAAGTTTGGCTGCTTCAGGGACACTGCAGTCCAAATGCTTCTAAATAAATCTGGACATGCAATAGATTTTTGTGTTTATTGGACTATGAGCTTATTGAAATGCTTTATCTGGGAGGCTGAATTTGCTGAAATTCTGTCATAGCTGTCCAATGAACTACATATGGATTTTTTTCAAGACATACAAATTTTTAAAGTTACTCTGATGTGGGATTGTCTATGAAACAGGAGTTCTACTTTTTTTTTTATTTTTTTCACTAAAATTCTTTAAAATCATAATTACTAATAATGATTGCAGTTGAGATGTTACATTCTGAGATAAACAATAATTCATAGTAAAAAAACACCATTTAATTTATAGAAATTTTATATATATATATATATAATTAGGGTGGTCAGTTACCAACCTTTTCCTAAGATTTACTTTACTTCTTTCGCAAATAAAGTTTTCAAGGAACAAATGAGATTCAGTGATGCTGCTCATGTAAGGGAACACAGAAAGATGAGATAGTGTATATTGCTTTTAATGGAGCTTACCTTTGTAACTCTAGTGCTGTTGTTCTCAATGCATCATAAAGCTTATAGATTCAAAAATTCAGCTGATGCCTGGCTATATTGGGGTTAACTATTGTCTTGCCTGAAGAAAACCCTCACTTTTTCTTTAACCACAGCATTTATATGCAATATATTCATTCATTCTGGACTCAGCTATGTTCTGTTAGGCAGAAACTCTAGTGGTTTTGATTAGTCAAAAACCAGAAATAAATACCAGTCTTCTCTTCTAAATGAATAGAAATTTGGCACATACATGATTTTGCTTGTTCATTTTCCAAAGAGCAACTGGAAAGTAGACAATACTGTTACATTTTACTGCTTTAACTACACATTCTCCCTGCTCCTCTGTCAGCTACTTTATAGAAGTATATATACATTTACTCTAAGACGGGCTGTAAAGTTTTATTATGTGTAAGTGGGAACACAGACAGTATTTCTCACTATACTTACATTATAGAATTCAAAACATACTTTAAAAAAACCCAGCTTGCTGTGAGCGCAAGGAAAAAAATATTATACCATAACAGACAGTTTGGAACACAGCTTTTTATGCAGTAGCTATTTACAAGCTGTTAAATCATACTGTAGTGACAGGAGTAAGGTTTCTTAATGCATCCAATGTAGTTACCAAAACATAGAGTTTGGTAAAAGCCTTAATATGGGACCAGCTGGGTCAAAAATAAGCTTTTTAGAAAATTCCATTTTTAGCATAAAAAAACTTCAAGTAAGATGTGGAAATAATAATAAGAGCAACCAGAGTTGTTATAGTTGTACTGAGAAAAATATCTCAGCCCACATGCAGAGACTGTACTAGGAGGCATACAAAATTAAACCCTTTAATTATGAAGACAGGATCTTCTTCAACAGTCTTTTTGCAAAGAATTACTTGTACTAAACCGAAGTGGTTTTTAAACTCTGACATTCCAAAATAGTTGAATTAAAAATGCACATATTTGGGCCTTCCCATATTCTAAAATACTGATTGTTAGACTGTTATTTTAGGATAAAATATTTTATATTGTGTATCACTATTTAAAAAAAAACAAACCCAAACTTTCAGAAGACATTTATAAAGTACACTGAAAACATTCTCAGTCTGAATCCCCATTTCATATGAGAAAATGAGCTGACAATGATATCTGTCATTCATCAAAGACACAAATTTTCAGAAATTTCATCCAGAAATTTCCAAAGCTCAGATGTATTCCTCTTCCAGAAACTGTGAAAAAGGATCAGTGAAATAACTTCTGTGACAGTGAATAAGTGAATAGCATCTTCACTTAAAAAATGTACAGATCCACTAATTTGGCCATACCTTTAAGGAATTCATCATGTCACAATTAAAGGGTTACAGAACTGTGATAATTATGATAGATACAACTAAAACCACCTCACTGAAACAAAACAGATCTGACTAAAAATCTTGTACATCCCTTCAAGATCTACAGTTGGTGCATTGAAGGAATTACATCTAGTGCCCTAAAATTACTCATTTTTACATACACTTCTGGGTATTAGTATAAAAAAGTACATTCGTTTGTAACAGATGGTGCTGTAGCCTGGTGATTTCAAGAAGACGTTATAGTCATTTTTTTAAAACACATCTGTGGTTTGGCACATATGTATGCAAGAGACACATCGGCACTAAAAGTAATGGCTCATTATACTTTCACCAAACTTCAAAGAAAGCTTCTATTGATTTCAGTAGAAGTGGTGCTAGCTCAGTGCTTATTGCTTTAGAAAATAACACCTATGCTTAATATGTTCATGTTTCTAATACTGGCTTTGCTTGACATTTTTGTCTTTCAGTCATCTATTGCAACCTGAACCACACTTGTAAGTAAAATTCCTGCCACACAACAGCTCTTCTAGCTGAAATAAGTATCTATCTGATCTAATTTAATTGTAATTTGTTATGCTTGTGACACTACAGCAACTAACTTTGCAAAAATGTCTTTCTTAGTAGAGCTCTCATTGGACAGACCACCTTTTCAGAAAACTTCAGCATAACTGGGACTAAGCATTAAACCGCTACCACAGAAAGACTAGGGCTAGATGCACATGCAGCCTGAAACAAATGTTCCTCTGCAGGGAATTGTGTTCCTATAGGACGACTAATAGGTCAACTAATTTCTCCTAAACTGCTGTAGGTTCAGCTATCACTTGGCAAGATGAGCTGATAACACAGTTATGGATGACTACTCATGGCCATAGCATTCTCTCTGTAATATGGACCTATGGCTAATGCAGGAAAGGCAGTGAGAGAAATGGAGGTAGGAGGATGAAATCAAAGCCAGTAGCTGAGCAGTGGTCACTCTAGCAGTGAGATTTCAAAGTTTATAAACCAGGAACAGATCGTGTTTCCTCATCCCCTTGCCTGAGCAACAGCTTTGTGTTTTGTAGCAACTCATTTTTCTATAAATAAAAGCAAGATACAACAGTGACTTAAATGTTTAACAGTTTCCTACCTGTAGATTGTCCCAAATATATTTTCACATACCTGAGGCACATTGACAGTAGCAATTAGGCTGGAACCACTCATCTTAGTGGCTTCCTTCAGCCTTAGGGACTGGCTTCCTTCAGCAAAGGCACTGACTTGTTTTTGATATAGTTTGTTAGTATATAATAAGGGGCTTTTCTTTTCTGGTGATAAATTCTGTAATTTTGCATTTGAAATTTGACTTTAAAGAGAAATATCAAGAAGAGACATTCCTGGCTACGAAATTCAGTTCTGAATCAATGACAGAATCATAGAATTCTCTAGGTTAGAAAGGACCTTTAAGATCACATAGTCCAATCAATGATGCTAGACACAAATTTTGTTTTTCTTCCTGATTCTTGTAAAGGAATCACAGGCAGAGAATAATAAAGAACACCAACTTTTGAAAATACAGAACAAAACATCAACATTCAAAGGTAATGTAAGTCCATAAATTTGAAATTCTATGAGAGTAACTTCTTAACAGCTTTTATAGTTTCATCCTTATTCAAGTCTATGAGATCCTCTAGAAAATAATAAAATGAGACGCACAACATAGTTGCTATATAAATCTTTGGATTTATAAATAAATATAAATATATTAAGAGATGTACATATAAGTCTCTGGATTTACCCTTGCAATATGAATAATTTATAATTTTAAGAATATAGTACTATTTTTAGAAATATTGATGTAGCTTCATGAAAATAAACATTTTATATGAATCATGATTAAAATATAGAATACCTAAACAAGATTTTGTTCAATAGGCTTGTAAATTGGTACGTTTTCTTGCTTTTTAAAAAATTATAAAGGGTGTATTGCTTGATTCTCACCTGGTATTATTAATAATTTTTACAAATATATTTACAATTAATCCATATAGCTTGCAGCTTCGTATGTCTTTCTTTGTGTTGGAGAATGGTGGGGTTTTGGCATCAGTGTGAAAATGAATTAGAGTCTAATAGTATTTCTAAAGATGGCCAGTTAAATTGGAATTGTAATAAGCTTTCTGTACATAATGAAAACAATCTACAACTTAATTGTGTAATTAAACTGACTGCTCTTGGTAACAAACTGATAAGTATCATTAATCATTAATGATCCCATAAATCTAACCTAATCTAACTGGCATTTAATATCTCACCTGAATTTAAGGAGGTGCTTATTTGTTTGTTTCAGAAGTTAGTTCTGAAGTCAGCCCATGGTGGCATTTCCATTCTTAAAGGGATCTCTATATAATTCTGTTTCATATATGCTTTGTCATCATCACATATAAAATTAAGATACCATTGCCAAGTGTATTGAACACTTTTGCATTTTAAATATATTATTTGGAATTCTCTTCTATGATCAACCAATCCTGTTTTACTCATCCTCTCAGTTTATCCTGAAGAATTTATAGATTCCTAAGTTAGGAGTGACAATTATTTCTTATTCAGACTGCCTAATTTCTGCTAGATTTTGTTCATTTAGGTGGAATTCTTTTGTTTACCTTCAAAGAGTGATTTAGACTACCATTTCTCAAGCCTAGAAACAATGAGTGTGTTTGTTTTGACCAGAGCATTACTGAGACACCCAAAGTCTTCTGAGCACCTCAGAAATCAGGTAGTTGGAAGAGTTAGGTTAGCTGTGATAGAAAGATGAGTTCATCTCTGCCCAAAATAGTCTCGAAGATCTATTCTATACATCTAACTTGAGTTGTACTATGATCAATTCAAGATGCTACTGGAGAATGACTAGAAAATACTTTTTGTGTAATGTTCCAGCAAGAAGGAAAGAAATTTCTTTTGGTTGCCTGAATCCAACCATCACAAAACCGTTTCTTCATTTTTCTCTATATCCAAAATCTTCAATTGGACTTGTACCTTTCATGCAAAAAAGTTATTTCAGATGGGCTAATTTCATACTTCCATGTAGCTTAGCTACCATACAGTGGGTATGCAGGAAATACACATCACTGACCAGCACATCACTGCTCACATTCTCAATGGCTTGTTGAGCGCTCAACTTTAAGCATATATAAAGGAATGTTGCTAAAATACGCATTGATGTTCAGTGGCAAAAAAATATTTAGAAGACATTTGAACTTTTATGTAAAGGAATTTCTACAGCTGGAGCCTAATTTTGAAATCCTGAGGAGTTTATTGTTATGTCCAGTGGACTAGAATAAAAGTCCAAATACATATATTTTGGCTCTTTCTGCAGCTCCTCAAAACATGGGAGCTATTTGTCCGTTTAATTTGGTGAAAATACAGATTTAAAAAATGTCAGTACAGTTTTGCAGACTTCTTTCTTTTTGGTCTCTCATTGTTACAAGTGATTTTAGACATCATGGAAGCAAGTAGGTGATTTGAAATATAAGTTTCACACTATACACCAACTATCGTTTATGAGAGGTTAGGAAGTAGTATGTATGCACACAGAAACAAACAGCAAGTGATGGAAGGAATGAGGAGATTGCATAGATCTGATCTGCAAAGGAGTGATGAGAGGAAAGCATTGCATGAGTAAGTTTTATAAAGAAAACTTTTAAATCATAACTCTTTAATAGAAAAGAGATGAAAACAAAAACCTGTCAACAGTGTGGTTTCTAAAACGATTTGTACAATAAACAATGTATGTTTCATGGAAAGAAACTTCATCTTTCTCAGATGAAAATATTATGAAGGGGTTAGAAATTAATGAAAACTGATGAACTAGTAAAATCTATGACAAGATATTACAAGGAAATTAAAAAAAGATGACTGGAAGAGAGGACACCAAAAAGTAACCGGGACTAGACACTTAATCAGAGAGTGGAACACTGCTCAAGCTCACAGATGAAAACAGATTGGCTGGACCAAACAATATTGAAAAGGAAATAATTGTTGCTTAAAAAACAGGAAATTATTTGATTAATTGCATTTGTTTTAACTATTATTTCTTTTTTAATTAAACCAAATTAATTATGGTGTTAATTAAAACACCAAATTAATTATGGTGTTTTAGTACCACAATATTTGTAGAAAAAAAAAATTGAAATGGGAATCCTTTAGAAACAAGGCTCCAGGTTTGCATGTACAATTGTTCCCAATAATTATATTTGCATTTATTCAGGCAGAGATATAATCAGCCAGCAATTCTGAGCCACAACAGCCAGTCTGTCTTACATGTTCAGCATCAAGAATCTCACTATAGAGAATGGTTTGTTGCTAACTCTTAGCAAAGCAAGTAAATGTTACAAATGCATACAAAAAGTCCTCAGAAGCAGATACATATTAACTGCTATATAAAGAAGGAAAACATGGAATAATTTCCTCATACATTTATATTCATTGTAAGCTGGTTTGAGATTTCCAATAATGTTCACAAGACATGGATATAAGTGAAATATTGTTACTTTTGTGAAAAAAAAAAAGAAAGTTTTTTTTATTTTTCATGTATATTCCTCACAAGAGGAATTTGTATAGTTCCAGGAACAGGAATTTTACTGCTGACATTTCTCTTAGCACAATACATTTTTATCCCTGCTCTCAACAACTATATATTTTTTGTTCCAGGATTTATTTGTCTGTTAAGATCAGTTATTGACTTACAGAACAAAATGGAAAGTTCACTAGCAGTACTTACCTTTAAGACCAGAAAATTTATTTAACAATAAATACTTCAGAAATTAAATCAGCTACAGAACCAGCTAATCTCCACCCTTGTTATATGTAATTTAAACTATATATTATCTGCTTTTTATGTGGATAATAAATAGGATCATTGAATGGTGGTCAAACAGTCATATCATAATTTCTTGAAGAGTTTATGTGAGAAAATGCTTTATGCATAATCGGTATGAATTATTAATCCCTTCCTAATGCCTGGCAACTTTTCAGGAAGAATCAATTTTTTTTTTGAAGAACTGCTTTCCTTCTCAGAAGTACAGGAGCAACAGAATCACCATTACAAAATCTTTTTTGTTACCTCATCAGCATGAAGAGACAATTGGAAGAGTTCTAAGCAAGCACTTGCAAAACTCATTAGAATTCCAGAGATTTGGAACTGATTCAACACCTGTGCTAGGATTCTTGTTCCTTGCAAGCTATACTAATTCAATGCTGTGATCCAGTGCTCTTGCTATTATAAACATCTTTAGGAGATCCCTGCAAATCTGAACATACCAGATCAAGATAATTTGTGCTAAACTGTGTAAATATGTTTTTAATTAGAGAAAGCCTATACTTTTAATCCATACCTTCACACACCACTGGTCCAGTTCACTTAAGAGTATGGATCTAGGTATTAAGCAAATAACTTATTTATATAACAGTATCTAAGTGCTTTAAGTTGCAACTTATATCAAAATCTATTTATTTCATATGGCTTCATACCACAAAATATCTCCTTTAGAAACAAGTATCTGCTTTAAGGTAAGCACAACCATTCTTTGGACTCCACACACTAATTCTAACAGGAACTTAGTCAACACAATGCTAACAGACACCCACTTTTAGTCAACTATACCAGGAATCTTGATCTTAAATTTAAAACCACCCAATGGGAAGTGCACTCTGTGATATGAGAAAATAATTACTTGAGAGAATTGTACTAGCCAGTATAATTAATGCTGCTTAATTTTTGAGATTTTAAGACTATCAAGGACTCCCCTCTTGCTTTTATGATGAGTGTTCAGACTCTGCCAATGTTAACAAGAACAATCCCAATTTACAATTAACAATGGAAGAGCAAAGTATTTCTTCTTTGAAAGCAGAAGCATTATGTAAACCATAGCAAATTTACCTTATGTGAGTGGAAAATAAACTTTCTGGAAGAAAATGTTCAAGGTGGGATAAAGAATCTCCACAGAAACTGTTTTCCAGTGGTAAACGTATTTGTTTCCAGTTTGTTATAATGAATCTCATCTTCTAATTTTCAAATCATCATAACATGCCCACAGACTGTTATTACAAAGACACTGACATAGAAATATTTATATGATGATGAAGCTTTCAGAAGCTTTTGGTGTATTAAAGCGTACTCAGATCCTTAGACACTGAACACATCAATCTGATGCAATTATTAAACAAACAAATTTGCAAAATATTTATTATTTTACTGATGAAATGGATCCAGGATTTAAATTATTAATTAAATTATTTAATTAAATAATTAAATAATTATTAAATTATTTAAATTAATTACTTACCCCTGTTCTTTGAACTTCCAAGAATATCGCTCTTTGAAATGATTTCTCCCATACGGCCAACTCGCTGGCCAGCTCTACATTGAAATAATGACTCTTGCCATGTCCAACCATAACACTGAAACAATATGGCCGCTGGTCTTCAAGATTGAAGTCCTGATGAATACCTAAATACAAGTTTGCTTGTAGCCAGCAATCATCAGCAAGCCAGAGCTGAAAGACATGTTTCAGTATGTGATTCTTCATCTAGCAAAAACAGTTAAAGCAGTATTGTCTTCTGTAAGTGAGGGGTACTTGGATACTTTATGTCATTAAGTTAATAATTACCTTGAAAAAATGTCCTGAGAATTAACTAACAATTCTAAGGACAACATCTCTCTTTGCTTCTTAATCGCTTTACCATGTATCATGTAATCTGAGCTACTTCTGCAGTTCCAAAATACTGTCAAAAGTACCTATGTAATACATACATAATTTAAAAGGAATTTGTAGCAACGTGTTGTTTACAGTGAAAGTGAAGGAAAACCCTGAATTGTGTGAAAACAATTCAAGAGCTGTGTACCAACTTGACAAGAGAACACAACTACTTTGTTCTAATTGGGTTCCAGTATACTAAACACCAAGGAATACACTGATTTATCAAGCACCCAAGGGGTAATTCTGGAAATGACAACATGAGCTTTCAAATGTCCCCTAATAATTGCCTATGGTGCTCTGCAACTACAAGGGGAGTGAAGTGAGATCCTGCCATCGCCTTCAAGATGAAGATGAGAAACTTCACATTAGTCTTTCATAGTAAAAAATTTCTCTGTAACAGAATGTTTTGAAAATGAAAACAAATTCTTCCAGGAAACTTCGCTAATCTTTTAAGACTTCATTGATTAGCATAAATATACAGAAAAAGAAAACTAAATAAAAAAGCTACTACTTTCAATGACTAAATTTCCACATTATGCATTTTTTAAAATTTCTATTTATCAGATAGGGTCCTTTCCTATCTCTATTTCTCCATGATAGCATGGAGCAGAAAAGATTGAAAGAGCAAAAAAAGTAATTTGCAAAGAGAATGTTATTTTTTATTTTTTAAAGTCACCTGCAAATACAATATTCTTTCTTTAGCACTCCATGTTAGGTTTAGGAAACTTGACTCTAGTCAAGCAGATCTGAGGTAAAAGCAATCATATTTGACTGTATTTAGGTGGCTCTGAAAAGATCAGAATGCAGCTTTGCAGTGGTACCTAAGTTCTAGAATCTTGTAGTCAGGATAAGCCTTATAAATATTTAGAATTTATTTTTCCAGGACCTTTAATAGTCCATCATAGCCTATTGAGGCTATAGCATAAACTGCATGTACATGAAAATAAACAAAGAAAAAAACTGAAATCTGAGAATCCAAATGTAATGCAAAATATTTTGATACATGTAAAATAAATGCCTAAATATTCAGGGTCTAGTGTCCCTCTTGTTCCAGATGAACACACAACTGCTCTTGCAGGTCAGCAGTGAAGATCCACTTTTTAGTAATGAAAAGCAGAGGAAAGAAACACTCTGCTAGCACACTCTCCTCTGTTTGTTGCTCTCCTATTCACAAACAAGATCAAAATGCTCACATGGGAACCTAAAATTTTGCTTGTGCTGGTGAATAACTGAATAGCACAAAGCTAGCAAATCTAATCTTATGGAATTTACTCAAGTCTAGTCTGTTAAGGTACAGAAATTTTGTGGGGCACCTCAGCAACAACACATAATGCCACCAGGGTATGTAGCACTTTGTTGTGAAAAATGGCCCTGCAGCTACCCAAGGAGAGAACAGTTTTGAGGAAGTTCAAAGTTACTTTACGAGCTACTTTGGACTGGTGAAAAGAAAGCTGAACAAAATACCTGCCTATCATCTAGTGTTCAGCAACTATGGAGTGACAGGCATTGCATCTACATCTGCATCAAGACTAAATGCTGCCTAACCTGGCTCATAGACTACTATATTAATAATTTTTATTCCGCATGTGATAATGTGACATGTGAAAATACCAGGCAGTAAAAGAAAATAAAACTTTTTCAAGACAGATGGCTTTTACAAATGCATCTAATATTCTTGATCTAATAACTTGAAAAATAAGTTTTCAGCAACTGTTTCAGTAAATATGGACTATGAGGCAAGGTATAGAAAAAACACATGAGATAAAAGAGATCACATTTTCAATCATCTGGTTGTTACCACTAAATGTCCATGAATATGCAAAT
>BJBW01013334.1:0-14372 GCA_004320125.1 Scolopax mira | reverse complement strand
TGGCCACAAGAGCCCACTGCTTGCTCATTGTCATTTTGCTGCCTACCAGGACCCCCAGATCTTTCGTGGAGCTTGTCTCCAGCAGGTCCACCCCTAACCTGTACTGGTGACTATTTGCTGCTTCTTAAACCTTTTCCCCCCATGTGTAGTGGGGATCACGTTGTCCTGGATGACCCCACTTTCCTCTTACACTGCTGTGATACAAACTGCTTCAAAAACTGTGCCGGTGGTGACCCTGGGTTGCCTTCAGGGTGTTCCTGATCCCGTGGTCGTGAAGGTCCTGGCGAAACGTCACCCTTGCTTTGCCTGTTCCTCGCTGCTGCGTAATGAAATCCCAAGAGAAGTGTAAAATTAAACTTAAGTTTACAGAATTCATCTCGAGGAGGCATTTTTACTTTTGTGGTGCTATGCTGCTTTTCTCGTTGTGGGGTTAAAATCCTAGCAGTACATTTGCTGATATCATTCTGACCACTCAACCTTTTCTTTTTTTTTCTGATTTTTTTCCAGTGCTTGTAAAATCTTAGGGTAATGTTTCTTTGGTGAAGAGGGATGTGTTATAGGCAGGAGTGGTTGGAAGACCTGGGTTCTGTTTCTCTTCTGGTCCTGTGTAATCATGTAAAGAACAGCTAGAACTGGGCTATGTTGTCGCTCTTGAGGTTCCTCATGGCAAAGCACCTCTGAAGATCTCCAACCAAAGTGCAATAAAGATGGCATGTGCTGTCGAGAGGTGAATTTAGACCCAGAAATCTCATCCCTTGCTTTCTCCGCGCTGCTCTGTAAAATGAATAGCCCTTCCCTACTTCACTCTTAGGTGGTGAGGAAAGATACATTAAAGATTTAGGTGCTTGGAGAGTCTGATAATAGGTAAAATACCCAGAATCAGAAATCTGCTCTGAGGGCTTAATGCTGACCTGTTGGAAGTCTGACTGATACAACCTCGTGTCTGGAATGAGAGTTTTGCTGTTCCTTTTAGGCAGTCTCTGCTTTAGCTCATGTGTTAATACAGATACTTGTGCACATGGGTCTGGCCAGAGTCCAGAGCGGAGCCCGGTACAAGGGTTAGTTCAGAGACAGCGTTTCCTTCCCTTTGTTTTCAAATTCTTCAAAATCCTGGTTTGGGGCATCAATCTGGAGCCAGGCTGAGCAAACCTACATTTTCTTCTCTGCATTTCTCTTTTCCTCCGTTTGACTCTTGCTTATAGTCCTGGTGTGCTTTCCAAGAGCTGCCATTAGTCATGTTCATAAGAGTCATGGGGCTGTTTCACTCCTGGCCATGATACATGATGTTGATACAGGTTTTCTGTTTATTTAAAAATCTGCTGCTGCAACGTAGGGGTTTTTCCCCCCGTGTACTTTTCCAAACTAAAAGTACTGGGCTATTAATTATTTTCTATAAATAAGCAATCGTTTTGCTAATCCATCCTAAAAAGTATGATCACCCACAGGTGGAGTGCTTTTTTATTACTGTTATTTGATTCCTTCTCATAGATCATTTTCGCAGAGCTGCATCTCTCTTTCGCCTTGTCCGGTGGCCACAGGGGATGCAGGAGGTGGATTGGCTCCTTGGGTGCTCTTGACATGGGCACCAGTGCTCCCCAACGGTTCTGGGGAGCTCTCCCAGCGATGGGTCTCTGTGTTCATATCCTATTAAATGCAAAATGGGCAGGTTTCCACCTTTCTCTGCCTCCCATGATGGCAAAATCCTGCTTCTTGCCTCATGCATCAGGTTGCTTTGTCAGCAGTCAGATCCCCGAGTCCAGGTTTCTTCAAAGCATGTTGCAGCAGCAGTTGTGCATGACAAGGAGGGAACAAGGATGCAGAGATTCTGCTTAAACACCTGCCTAGTTTATGGCAGGTATTGCTTTCCTGGTGTTGGACTCGAATCAGGAGGGCTTGATTCTGTACCATTGATCTTAATGTCATGAAGACAAATCTGTCATTTACTCCGTTGCAAAGTAGGAGTATTTTTGCTTCTGCCTTTGGAATTGCATCAGGCATAAGTGAGATAGAGATTGAGGCTCTTGCTATAGTGTAACTCTAAATGGGAAACGAGAGGATGAATTTTTAGAAATGCTTGTTCCTAACTGAAGTTTGCACTTGGGTGAATTATGCCCTTAATTTCAAAGAAGAGCAAAATAAACTCACTGACATGAAAATCCTATCCTTTAAAAAAGCATGTATGCACACACTATTGTTTTAAAAATAATAAACTGATAAAAACAGTTATTTATGCTGCAGGTAACACTCATTTGGCAGTGTCTGGATTTTGTTTGCCTCACATTGTAAAAAGCCCCCAAGCCATGATGTCTTGGATTAGGGCCTCCATCAGTCTGCTCAGGGAAGATTTTGAGTATGGGCAACATTAAGAGAGACACCAAGTCAAGAGGAGGATGGGAAACATGTTTAAAGCTACCGGTTGGGAAGCTCTGAGAGATGAATATAAAGGTGGAAGATGATATTTGAATGAAACAAGAGTAAGGTAGGGCTGTGAGGGATGTAGAGGCAAATCAGATCCAAACTGGTGTCATGGACCAGTGGAGGGAGCTGCCTTCTGGGACAGCACGAACCTATGGAGATGCTCTTGGGAGCTGTGAGCTGACTTCAGCCTGGCAGAATTCTTGTTTGCATCCTGCAGAGGTATAGGAGGAACACATGTGTTTGTTTTAATTTAGTTTGCCTTTTTTTGAGTTTGGGAGCCCTGAGTCTGTTCCTGTGCTGGGAAATGGCATTATCAAGTGCATGTGCACTGAGCATATGTGAGAGGGGAATTGAATTGCTTGGAGAGAAGTTTGTGAGCTCTAGGTACGGTTGAAGAGATGAGAAAAGACAGACGTTTTGGGACTGTTTGAGCTAATTTTATGTGAAAGAGGAAAATGCATCAAGTTAGACGAGGAGGGAGAACGTGTACTTGAGGCACCGAGGTGATGCCTCTTTGCACATTAAAGAGCAGCCTATAAAAGCAGGAGCAGAAATGGGAACAGATGGTATGATTTTGGTTGGAGGGAGGTAGTTATTGGTTCTTTAAGTTTGTTTTTTAAGAGACGACTAAGGAAGGCAAGACCTATAAGGAAGACAAAACTAAGCAGAAACAACCTTGCCAGCGTAGCATTGCAGTCACTGCAACATTTCCATTGTTTTTTTCCTACAACAAACCCCAAAGGTCAGATTGCAAAACGTTGTTTCCCTTCTCTTCCTCAACCCTTACACCATTCCTGCCTTTTCGGACAGCACATCTGTTTACAGAGGTGAAGCTGTGGATGGAACCAGTTAACCCTGCTGTCATGCACCCAGTCCCAGCAGTGGGTGCAGGAGGTATGAGGTGGGGTTTTAAATACCTCCAGCAGGTTGTAGGTGCACCATTGTCACTGGCAGCATTGCCTGTCCTCACCTGCCCATGGTTTTTTTCCCCATTGATGTCTGTAATCCCTGTAGCTGAGTGTTTGCCATCTTATGTTCAGGGACCCTCCAACAGAGGGAGACAGCCACGGGCATTAAGTATTACACACCAAGCACCATAAACTGGAAAATAGCAGAGGTGGTGTAAGACATGCAGGTGGCTATGCTTAAACCAGTTGAGATGGGCACGTTTGCGTGCATTACCAGCACCATTATGGAGAGGTGTCTCCCCCCTGGACATTTTGCTGGTGTGGCTGGTACCACTGAGCAAGGGTGTCCCGATGCTTGGGCAGCCTCTCTGCTGGACTGACACTCAGCAGCGTTGGGTGGCAGCCTCTTTGAAGTCACACACGTGGAAGCAATAGCAAATTGGGACCATTGTTATTGCTGAAGTGAGATGCTGCTGCCAAAAAAACCCCAACCAACCCAACAAGATGCAGGTTGTGCGGAGGCTTGAGCATTTCGCTGGGGAGCACTGTGATTTTTGCGTTTATTTTTCCAGGCTAGTAATGTTCTTCTGGATTTGTGACAGCTCTCCCTAAAGCTCTGATCTTTTTTGTCTGTGTTTAAAGATCTTTCTATTCTCTATTAAACAACAGGAGGTTTTAGGTTTAAATGGCACAATAGTGGATGTAATTTATATATACAGAAAAAGATAAATTGCTGCTTCTCGAGACACAGAACGCAAGTATTGCTTTGTTGGCTGAATTAACTTTTGTGCTATGTCAGGCGTGGAAGGTATTGTTAGAGATATGATTTTAGTATATAGCAGTACTAAATATTTTATCTTGTTGGCAAGCAGTCTTGTTGCAGAAGGTTTAAACTTCAAAGCGAGCTTTACTAAAATGCCTTTAAAATAAAATAAAAAAAAAAAAAGGCAAAAAAGGTGGGGAGGGAGATGTAAGAGTGACTCGATTCCTGCTGGAATGATTTCACAGAAGGATTGTTATCCACTGAGACACAAGGCTTCTATTTGACCTCCTGCTGACTTCCCTAAACAGTGTTTGTAGGATGTTTAAACACTTTAAAAAAAAAATAAAAAAGGGGGGGGGGGAAGGTGCTCTGCTGGAGTATCTCAGCACAAAAACGCCACATCTGTATTTTTCTAAGTGACACACAGAGAAGGTATTTAGCACTTACAAAGAGGTTGTTGGCGAGACTTCAGTTCCAGGGACAGAGAGTCAAACTGGTGTCTCTATTTAATTTCGTTTTTGTTGCTGGATCACACTTTGGGCTCAGACCTCGAACTGCATCAATGCCTCAGTTTGGTATCAGCATCAGCAACGTGGCATCTCCCCTGTTATGCCAGGCAGGATGCACACAGGAGGTGCTGCTGCTGTGTGGTGGCATCATCTCTGGGGGCTTTTTTGGTCCCTGTTTGGGCACTGCCCCAAGCAGGAGACCCAGCTCCATTGCCTGCTGCGGCGTGAGCATGGGCTCTAGCTGTGCGCGCGTGATTCCTATGCTATTTTGGGATCCTTCTGGCAGGAAAATGCAGTATCATCCTTGAAAAGACTGCTGAAGGATAAATTGTGACTAAGAGCTGAGCTGGCAAATGGTGTGGGGGTCTCCCAAGTGCAGCGGAGTGTGGGCAAAGAGGGGTTCAGCCACTCCTCCTCCTCCTCCTCGTGCTGCCCCAGGTGGTGTGAGGGGGTTCATCCAGGTTGAAGAATTCATGGGCTCTGAGCCCCGTTTAAGGGCAGGTCCGTGCTGTCCTCTCCCAGGTCCTGCAGTTACTCTGCCCTGTCAGAGGATTTCTTTCTAAGCCCAGGTTTCCAAATTTTGCTAAGTAATAGTGAAAAAGGTTATTTTAAAGCACCTTTTCATCTGCCTGAAGCTGTTCCCATTTGTTTTCACCTCCTCCTTGTCTTCTCCTTGCACTCCCAACACTCCTGCTTCCTCTTGCCTGGGTGAGCTGGTGATCCTAACGGGTGGCTGGAAGTTTGATGAGAACTGAGGTTGCATCTTGTGCCACGGAGGTGTCCAGGTCCTGTTGCCTTCAGGTCATCCATGACTTAAGTGTTCCTGGTTGGGGAAGGCCAGGTGTGGGACAAGTGTGGAGCACAGGTTGTCATTGTGTCAGTCACCCAACTTTAAAGGGCAGAGCACCTTTCCCATGGGAAGTATCTCAGGATATGCTCAGGGAAGCAGCAGGAGATATCTCACTGGGGAAGGAGGCAGCTCACCATGGCAGGAGGAACGTGACTCCAAAATCGTAGATCAAGGTGAGCCCAAGGATTGGCTCATAACCAATTACCAGGTTAAGCAGATAATGCCAACGTTGGTGCCTGAAGTGCTGAAATAAAGTAAATTTTTTCCCCTTGTTGCCTTGTGAGGGTATGACGAGGGTCGTGGTGATCACTGGGTGGTTGATGGTGCTCTCCTCTTCTGCTATCCCCTGTCTTGCATGGACTCTTCAGGACATACTAGCAATTCTGTTCCTCCTGCTTATGCAGATGTGGTTGAATTTGGGACACTGGTCCCCTGGGAACAGAGCTAGTTTTTAATCTCTTGTAGGCTCCCTGTTGTCACCGTTTGGGACACTCAGCAGCAGAAATGGGCAGTGACCTTGGGCAGGGAAGAAGGAAACTGTGAGCAGTTTAACCCAGTGCAGCTGTACCTCCTGTTGTGTTGCACTGGGTTTGGAAGGGGACATATCTAGAGCTGATCCAGCACCTGGTGGCATTAGTGGATAGACCTCATGGACTCTGAAGGAGCAGTTGGGACCTTCTGAGAGGATGGTGGTTGGGAACTGGCACCTCCAGAGAGGCTCCTTTCCATGGTGACAGATCCCATTGTGCGTGATCTCATTGCGACATGAGTTGTGTTATAGCAATTCTGCACAGAGAAGAGCCTATTTTTCTTTTTGGGGGGACAAATCAGGCTCTTTTCTGGGCAGTTGGAGCTTCAGGTGAATGAGTTCAGTTGCACAGGGCCTTCTCATGTGGCTTTTACACGGTGAGGTGGAGTGGTTGCACCTGACAGCGATGGTCCTGAGCATTATTTGAAATAACATGGCTATGAAGCTGAAACAGAAGTGCTAAAAAGGTAAAAAGATTTTGGTGTACATTAAATATTCAACAAAGAACTTGAGCTCTGCTTGCTTTGGCAAACAAATACATCCCCAAATGGATCAAACAAGTTGTAATGCAGAACAAATTGAAGTAGTAGAGGATTTGTCTCAGGCGCTTAAAATCATATTTTATCCTCTGCCTTTATATTACCATCTATTCAAGGAAAAAAAAAACTCTTTTGAAATACTGATGGATAAAAAAGCAAAGCAAGTGTTGTTCCTTCCTTCAGTGCTGTGGTGGTGTTCAGTAGAGCCTTGTATTTCTGTCCTGTGCTCTTTTCCAGCCTTGGAACAGGCCAGAAAGATAACTGTCTAATGTACTCTACTGAACTGCTGTCTTTTTTTATTCCTCCCCTCTTCCCCCCAAAGGTTTGCAAAAATTATTTTAAGTTAAGCAGGGTACAAAGTTCTTCTCGTTTCTAGCACGGAGAATTCATTTTCAATTTCTCTATCAAAGTAAAATGACAAATACAAAATGCAAGTGAAACCAGATGGACTAACTATATTAGGAGCGCTGCATGCATATTTTGTGTCACTTATTAGCATTCATTAAGTCAAACAGGGGGAGAAATAAGCTTTGCCTACATGTATTAAACCAATAAGGCTGGCAAGGATCCAAGCCTGCTCTCGTGGATTAATTGTTTTATAACTGCTTTAATTAAAATTGTTCAGTATATGATTAACCTAAAAGTTTTAATTTCCACAAAATTGTTGAACAAATGAGACATTAATATTTTACATTAACTGTGGAGAGTGTGCTTTGGTTCTCTGAGTAGCTTGCTCACTGTAAACTTGAAGCAAGTGGAGTTGTGGTGGAGTTTGGGGGGTACCTGAGAACCACACCCCCCCTTTTGGGTGAAACACTCTGAATTGGGCGGTTTGTTACAGGAGCTTATGCGTGTGTCACTCCATTGTCCTCTGCTCCCACTGGTGGCTTCAGCTTGGACCTGTGTGGTGGATTGTCCCCAGTGAGGTTGGTGGTGCAGGAGCAACGGTGTTGTCCTGGTGGTTCCTCTCTTGCTTTGGCTGATCGGGAGTTTTGCTGGAGGAACACATGGAATTCTACAAGCCTGGATCTGCAGTGCTCCAAGACCTGTCCCTGTGTCAGAGATGGACAGAGGGAAGAAAGGATGGCTGTAGAGCAGCTGCAGGGAGCAGGTACCTTCACTGGGCTGGTCACCTTGCTGTTGGGGTCACCTCAGCCTCTCCTCTCTAATGAGGAGTGCTGCCTGGTTGCTTTACACCATTAATCACAAGCTTTTGCCCCTGTTTAATGGCTGGTTTATCCTACAGGCTGACTGGGATTTTGGGAGGTGCTCCTGCAAAATGGACAACAAATGCCACAAAAGAAAAGGAGGTTTGAGGCCAGTTATGCTGGCACCTCCTAAATCTGTGCCAAGCATGGGTGGCCTCCTCATGGTGGTCACGCTGGTAAATCTCTGTGGTGCCAAACTCTTGGGACAGAGCATTTGGAGCTGCTGGGTTTAGGCAGAAGAAAAGCTGATTCTTTTTGGTGGAACCTGATGGGGGTAGAGTCACTTCCACTGTGGGATTTTTGGAAGTGCAGGAAGTCACAAGCTGTTGTTTTCCGTGTCTTATCAGGAAATGCAAACTTTCTGAATGTTTAGGTTGTGTGGTGTCTTTTTGGGGCGTTAGGTTAGCAGAGGTAGGGGTGAATGCTGCAAGGAACCATCAGCACCGTGTCTTGGGGTGTCAGGATATGCCTGGGAGATCTGCAGCACGTTCTGACCTGGCCTGACCCTCCTCCTGCTGTTAGATCTGGCAGGATGGCAGCACGAGCAGGTATGGCTTCAGGGCACGGATGTGCTCACATGCTGATGGTTTACCTGTTTTACTGGAAATATTTTGACTTGTGATACTGCAGATATCACAGAAGTGTTTGTCGTAGTGACTGCAGAGCTGGTCTGCACCTCCGTGTCCTCCTTTGGAAAAACCAGCCAAGTTATGGTCTAAGCTCCTGGCTCTGTTTGAATTGATGACAAAATTGTCGCTGGCTTGAGCGAGACTGAGAGTTCGTCTCTAAATTTAACTCCTTTGGAGCTGGTGTGGTTGTGACAAGGTGGGTGTCAGGTCCCCAGGCTGTGGCACTTCTGTGGGGAGAGAGGATCCTCTCCTGGTGTGTGAGGGTCTGGGAAAGCCCCATAAGTTCTTGGTGGTAGCTCGTGTCTTCAGCTGGTGCTCCTTTGGGAACTGGCATGGGGAAAGAAAGTCTTTATGTTGATGCCCTCTGTGGTCCCAGGGTATGCCAAAAAGTAGACTTTAAGTAAAGCACTGTCTGTGCAGGGTCCAAAACCTCAGCTTATTTTGCTGGAAACGTTACACACAGCCTTGAAGCCTCCTGCTGTTGGGTTCTGTTAGAAGTGCTTTTGTTCAAATGCATTTCAATGATATTATCTGGGCTCTGAATGTCCCCTAAGTTATTTTGCTTTCTGATTCTCATCGAGTCTCTTTATGCTTTCCAGAGTGGAGCATGTGGGGCATCTGCCGTCACTTTATTACATGGGAATTTCTTCTGGTGGAAGGGAGGTTGTAGAGGGTTGGAGTCCACCTTCAGCACGGACTATTGGCATTGCTATTAAAACTTTATATGGGTTGGAGTTATCAAGATCTGGGCTAAATCGAGCAGCTGGGCATGCTTTGGAATGCATCAGGAAATCCTGCTGGTGCTGGTAATAAATTTAGAAATGCTCCTTGTGTCTTAGGTGGAGTCGATTGGTGTTGATCTGCATCTCAGTTTTAGGATATTTGGATAAATTTGCAATGTTGAAGAAATTAAAAATGGAAGGATTTTTTAGAAAGTCTTTGAGGGTTATCTAATTCACACGGAGATGGATTTTGATTCCTAGAGAAACATACGGAGGGTGTGTACACACACACATGCACACACACAAACATATGTGGTACGTGCTACTCTATGTAAATACAGCAGTTTTCCTTTCTGTCGCATCTGATGAACAATGTTGTGTGGCTGAATCATGTAACATAGGATTATAAAAAGATAATGGCCAGAGGTTTCCCACTTCAGTGCCGGAGTTGTCAGTTGTTTCCTGCTGTTGTGTGTGTGGAAATCAGGCCACGGCTCTTGCTTGCTGAGGGCTGACGTTAGTGCTGTTGGGCCTTGGATCAATCTTTCTCAGTCGATCTGAAAACCAAGTGCTTAGGTATTTGCCTGTGAAAATGTTGCAGTAATCGACCTCTCAAGGTGCACAGGGGGACTTGCAGACACATGCCAGCCCTGCAATAGCCCAGCTCTGCTTCCCCACCCTCTCCTGGGGAAGATGTGGATGCAAAATGTAAATCCTGATGAGGTGTACCAGCTCCTGAACCCTCTCTCTCACGGGGCTGCTGTGGAGCATCGTTCTCCGGAGTGTCCTTCTTTTCTAGGCTCTGGGAAACCCTCTGCAGCAGCCCCAGGCTGGGTGTGCTCTACCAGTGGTGCCGACCTTGGGAACCAGGCAGGGCTTCTCAGCTTTGTAAGGGTAGAGACAAAGACACAAGGTAGAGACAAAGCAAAAATGTGTGGTGTAATAAGTGCTAAATTCTGGCAGGGTGAGCACCAAATCCACTGGTAGGTCTGTAAGGGCTGAACCCAGGTGTAAAGCCATCACGGTAGATCCTGGACAAACAAATCGATGGGAAGTGCTGCATTAACCATGAGGTAGGTGGCCTTAAGGTATTGTCAAGGGCTGTCCCCTCGAGGAGCAACACCTACCTGTGGGCCTTGTGCACTGTGTTACCTGGGAATGCTAACAAGTGCTGCTTGACCATCCTGAGAGGTCTAGAGAAGCGCTAATTCCTTCTGCCAGAGCCCATCTCTCTGAGGATGCCCACTGGGATTCCTTAAGTTACTAATTTGGATGCTAGTTAGGGTTGAAGGGATTTACTCTGCTCTCAAGGCTAAAAGGCATTGAGAAATTTCTCTTGCCAAACGTTGCCTGGCTCGTGGAGCTGCCTCGAGGTGACTCGCTTATCTACAGGGTGCTGGGGCCGCTTTAAACTTGCAGCACAGTAAATGCAAGTGGTTTTATGCCTTTGGTCTCTGAATAATGGAGTTCTGTATTTTCATGCTTCTCTGATGTTATGCCTGGTGCTGGGAAAGAGTGAGGCGGGGGCTGATGGAAGCTGCAGGTGTGGTTTCTGGAGATGTGCTTTGGGAAGTGGTCAGAGCCCGTGGAGATCCCTGATGGCAGCCGCGTTCCCTCCCTCTGCCATCCTGCCCCTGCAGAGTCTCTCCAGCAGCTCCCAGTGCAATCCAGGATTGGTTGAATCCTCAAGATGATGAAAAGCAAATAAGAGGAGTATCCGAGCATTGTCTTTGATACAGCAAGAAATGTTTAAGTGCCTTTGTGGAGATTTTTGACCTGCCTTTCATGTACGATGAAAAGGTCTGTGCCTATTTTCCTGTTATGCTCTTTCCCTTCTGTTGGTGTGCAGCAGAAGTAACGGTAGTTTGGTTTGGGGAAGATGCAAAACCAGTACATCTCAGCAAGTTGGTTTGGGTTTATATTATTTTTTTTTAAAGACATCATTTCAGATTTGAGACCACCACTTCTCATTAATGCCAACTTAACCTCTGCTGATCTCATCTGAAATAAAAGTAGGTGTGTCTTGAGAGAGCGCCGAAATGGGACTCTGGGCTGTTTTAATCCAGGCTGTACTTCATGGTGTCCTGGGGAAATCTGGCATAGCATAGATTCCCTAGCTGTAGGTGAGTATTGTCATGCAGGGGTGTGAAACCAGTTGCCCTGGAAAGCTTTATTTGGTCAGAAATGCCTATTGGTGTCTCATCACACCTGCCACGGGCATGTCCCACATCTGGCCTTTGCATGACAGTACTGGAAAACGGAGCAAGGGCAGAGCCCCGAGTGAGTTTGATATTAAATGTTGGAGATACTTCTGCCTTCTGCTGCTTAACAATCTCCCCTGGCAGCAGTGTCCAGCAGAGCAAGTTGGAGGAGGAAGAGGAGGGGGCCTTGCCAGCTCCACGGGTCTTGCCACTTTGCCTCCTTTTGGGAAGTGCATTCGAGCAGATCACTCCTGTCAAGTCACCAAACCTTTCTGTTGAAACTGGGGAAAGAACCATTACTGTTCTTTGTAGTGCTAAGGTGAGGACTGAGGTGATAAGACACTGTCCTGGGTTGCCCAGAAAAGCTGTGGCTGCCCCATCCCTGGAGGGGTTCAAGCCAGGTTGGTCAGGACTTTGAGCACCCTGGTCTAGTGGGAGGGGGGATGGAACTAGATGATCTTTAAGGTCCCTTCCAACACAAACCATTCTATGATAATTATTTGGACCTATTTGAATGGCTGCACTGATGAACAATCTAAGCCAGGAAAGTTTCAAGAGTTAAGGACATTCCAGCTTTCTTCTCCTCTCCTGAGCATGAGTTAAACTTTGCATATTTACACTGTTCCTACTCCCCTCCCCTTGTTATTTAGGCTGGATAACAAGCATGGCAATTTATTGAGAAGTTTTCTTTCTGATGGTCACTGTATTTTGCTTTTACTGTAGTACAGCCAGCTAATTCATAGGTAGCCATCACTTCATGATTGTTGACATTATCCTCTGACAAAATGTAATGCGTGGTTGATCCTGTTTCCTGCAATCAATATGGTAATAGTAATTAAGTATCTGAATTATGAAATACTTATGTTGTTTATTTTTGAAATCACACAAACTTCCTGCAATTAGAAACATAAAGCTAAATTATTTAATATCAGTTCTTGAATCCAAGTCATCTGCACACTAAAAAGCCTTGTTTCTACAAAGACAGAAGCACTTGGGTTTATAGTAGTTGTGTTTTATTTGAATTTTCAAAAATAGTTGAATTCCCTAGTGATTTTTCAGGTACTCTTCCAGCTTTGAGAATCTAGAAATACTACTGACCAGCTCTCCCAGTTGTGGAGTTAGGGCTTAGGCCAGACTGTACAATTGAATTGGTCTTTTGGCCCATAGGCATGTTTTCTGTGGCAAACCAGAGGTTTTATACCTCTGTATCCCAAAGGCTATGTCTTCTCTTGTGGGCTGTGGGCTGATGTCTGCCCTTGCCACCACTGCCTCCTCCTCAAAGGCTGTTGAAGTCACAGACACACAGGCACCTGGTGGGCTCAGCAGAGGGTTGGGACCATAAATTCATCATGTGGAAACCCGACCTCACTGGTGTGCATGCCTGTGACAAGATGATCATGTCTCTTGAAGTTCTGCTCTGCAGAGACCAGTATTAGGAGACTGCAGTGTCCTGAGCACCAAACTGTCCATGCCTCTGGCCAAGGAGCCACAGGGGTTCCTGTTCCCCACACGTCCTTGTACTGGGATTGCACAGAAGACACTCAAGTTAGTTCAATATTATGCATCCTGTGAACAGTGTGTTTGCTGACCTCAGGCAGTGTTTAGTTCCCTGCCTGAAGATTGTCATAGAATAGTTAGAAGGGACCTTGAAGATTGTCTAGTTCCAACCCCCTCTCCTGGGCACTGTTCCAACCCCCCCCCAAAAAAAGAGCTTTAGTTGATAGCAAAGTGTTTTCATACAAACATAGAATGGTTTAGGTTGGAAGGGACCTTGAAGATTGCCTATTCCACACCCCTGCCCCGGACAGGGACACCTCCCAGCAGACCAGGTTGTTCCAAGCCCCATCCAACCTGGCCTTGAACCCCTCCAGGGATGTGGCAGCCACAGCTTCTCCGGGCAACCTGGTCCAGGGTCCCACAACCCTCAACAGCAAAGAATTTCTTCCCCAGATCTCATCTCAATCTCCCCTCTTTCAGTTTAAAACCCTTCCCCATCATCCTATGGCTCCCCTCCCTGATCAAGAGTCCCTCCCCATCTCTCCTGGATCCCCCTGAGGGCCTGGAAGGGGCTCTAAGGTCCCTGGAACCTTCTCTTCTCCAGGCTGAACCCCCCAACTCTCTCAGCCCCCCCTCCCAGCAGAGGGGCTCCAGCCCTCCCACCATCTCCGTGGCCTCCTCTGGCCTCGCTCCAACAGGTCCACGTGCTTCTTGTATATTCAGAGGAAGGGAGTGGATGGGGACTTGTGTCTCTCTTGTACCCAAATGGGTCATACCTCTGTTCAGAGCTCTCTTTCCAGGGATGCAGAGTGTACTGGATTTTCTAGCCTAGTAGCAGTTTTGGTTCTTTAGTTCTTGCTTCTCTTTATTCAGCCCAAGCTCTCTTACTCAGTTCATTTTGTTCCTGACAGGTTTTCATTTCCTTTATAAATATATAGCATTTTTGTTGGCCTCTTGGCTGTGAAAAGGATTTAATACATTGTTTTCTCCACACTTGCTTTTTTTGTTACTATCAAAGGCTATTCTTTCTTTTTCTCTTCCCTTGAATAATCACTGGAGATGGTAAGGGGTCTTTCTACATAGCTGCATGCTTGCAATACATGGTAATAAATATTAAGCTCCTTATGAATTGTAGCAACTTGTGTTTTTATTTAAATTTTAGCAATTGGAGATGGTTTTTGACTTGTAGACAGAACACTATGCACTGGATTTTCCCAAGATCTGCCTGCCGAATATGCATGTACTTGTACATAGAAGCGTTTATCATCCAGCTCCTCACTTTGCAATGCAAATGGATGATCTGCAGGCACAAAACAGGCTCTTCTGAGTGCAAGAAGAGTGAGGCAGGACCTCAGTGCAGCCTCTGAATTCTACTCCCTGTTCTTGACCTGGACAGGCTGGAGAAGTGGGCTCATGTAAATCACATGAAGTTCAACGGGAGCAAGTGCAAGGTTCTGCACCTGGGCTGGAACAATCCTCACCATCAGTACAGACTGGGTGATGAGGTGTTAGAAAGCAGCCCTGAGGAAAGGGACTTGGGGGTGCTGATGGACGAGAAGCTGGACATGAGCAGGCAGTGGGCACCTGCAGCCCAGAAGG
>BJBW01013333.1:11492-36340 GCA_004320125.1 Scolopax mira | reverse complement strand
TGCCACTTGACTCTGCTCTGGTGAGACCTCACCTGGAACACTGTGTGCAGGGCTGGAGCCCTCAATAGAAGAAGGACGTGGACCTGATGGAGTGGGTCCAGAGGAGGGCCACAAAAATTCTGGGGGGGTTGGAGCCCCTCTGCTCCGAGGACAGGCTGAGGGAGCTGGAGTTGTTCAGCCTGGAGAAGAGGAGGCTCCAGGGAGACCTAAGAGTGGCCTCCCAGTACCTGAAGGGGCTACAGAAAGACTGGGGAGAGTTTGTTTCCAAAGGCTTGCAGTGACAGGACGAGGGGCAATGGGTTTAAACTGAAGAAAAGCAGATTAAGATTGGAGATTAGGAATAATTTCTTTGCTATTAGGGTAGTGGAGCACTGGAAGAGGTTGCCCAGGGAGGTGGTTGAGGCCCCTTCCCTGAAGACATTCAAGGTGAGGTTTGATGAGGCCCTGGGCAACCTGGTCTAGTTGGGGGTGTCCCTGTGACTGCAGGGGGGTCAGACTAGGTGGCCTTTGGAGGTCCCTTCTGGACTGGACCATTCTGTGATTCTATGAGATGTGGCCAGAGGTGGTATCTGCTGGGCAAAGGAGGAAATTATTTTAGAAAATAATTGAAAAGGACATGAGCAATAGAAAAAATGCCAGTCCCTCCATCTCCACTTTTGCTGCAAAGCTTGATAGCTCTAAATTCAATACATCTTCAGACACATTCTGTCCATTAAAATGGTGTAAATTAACAGTTTTCTGTTGCAATTGGGGAGGTCAGTTATACAGAGGCAATAATTTATTTAGGTGTAATAACTCAGAAATTTTTTTTTAATTGCTGGTCATGCACACACATATGCTTATAAATATTAAAGTCTACTGTTCTCCATTTCTGTGCTTTTTATCCTGTTATATATGATCCAATGTAAGGTGTACCCAGCACAAGAAACAAAGGGCAATTTTGAAAGGTCATCAGAAATTAATTAGCTTATTCCCAGGGTTCTGACCTAAATTGCTTGTTGATAGGAAAAATATTTTGGTTTACTTTGTGTGAACACTAATAAACATGCAAGAAAACGTTACAATATCTCTTCCCTATGACTACACAATGATAAACTCTTATCAAGTCAGTGGCCTGTAACTTTAAGCAAGGGTAGGTCATTTTGGGTGTTAAATGGTCATTTTCTCACTTGACAAAATAACAGAGCTGGGTAATGGCCCCTTAACAGCCAAATAATCAACAAACCCAACACACGAATTTATTCAGTGGCCATCAGCAGAGTGTTTTAGCTGCACCACTCAACCCCAGGCTTTGTGCCTTCTGCTTGTAATTCCCTTAGTTTGACTGCATCCCTTCAACTCAGAATAACAAAAATTCAATGGTTGGTTTTGAAGGTTTCCACTAAATGGTGGCAGTTCCCTGAGGAAGAAAGGACACGCCTGGAGCTGGTATGGAGCTTTGATTTATTTGGGTTGTGAGAAACACTGGCTCACACTTAGAATTTAAAGAGGACAAAGTTGCCGAAGCAAAGGTATAAAAATTTATTGTACAAAACAGTGCTGAATCTCAAAGCAGAGGCACCCCGATCTCTAGCTTTTAGATATTTCATACCTTTTTCCCGGCCTTCTCTCTTGTCAGTGGCTGAGAAGTTGGAGCTCACATTCCTCCCGACCGCCTGACCTAGTACAGTCAGCCTTCACAGTCCTTGGTCCACTGCCATCAATCGTTTGTCCACTTACTGGTCTGCCATCAGTCTTCACCTAAATAACTTCCCGTAAACCAGGATCTCTGGATCACTCCAGGGCATTTCTAAGGATTAGTTGGATACAATGAGGAGACTCCACTATCACTGAGTCTCCTCTGACATTACAGGCACACTGACAAAAATATATCAAGTAGATGAAGCAAAATTCAGCTCATTTCTCACAGGGTATTTTTCTTATGGCACTAATTCCTCATGCTGCTCTGGAGAACCATCTCAGAGCTCTGGGGAAGTTTGGGTGTCTGAGAACTACGATCATAGAATGGGTTGGGTTGGAAGGTCCTTTAAAGGTCATCTAATCCAAGTCCCCTGAATGAGTAAGGATATCTTCAAGTAGATTAGGTTGCTCATAGCTCCATCTAACCTGTCTTTGAATGTTTCCAGGGATGGGGCTTCTACAACCTCTCCAGGCAACCTGGGCCAGTATTAGACCAATCTCATCATAAAAAGTTTCTTCCTTGGAGTATAAATCTAACTTCTTTTGTTTAGAGTCATTACCCTTTGTCCTATTGCAATAGGCCCTGCTAAAAAGTTTGTCTTATAAGCCCCCTTTAAGAACTGAAAGGCCATAATAAAGTCTCCCCAGAGCCTTCTCTTCTCCAGGCTGAACCCCCTCAACTCTCTCAGCCTGTCCTCACAGCAGAGGGGCTCCAGCCCTCCCAGCATCTTCATGGACTCCTCTGGACTCACTAACAGGTCCTTGTCCTTCTTATGTTGGAGGCTCCAGAGCTCCATCTCATAATGCTGCAGGAGTTGTACTTGATAGTGAGGTTAGTCCAGGTAATTACGAGGTTTCCCAGATGTCTAGGGGGGGCACCTTTAGGAATAGGACCAGGAATAACTTGATCTCTCACACTGTGCCTGGTCTCTTTGCAGCAACTGGGTGCATTGAGTGCGCTGTGTAATTCCTCAGAAATACTCCCTGAGGAGGGGATGTTCAGGGTGCAAGCAGGAGAGGGGAGAATCGATGCTTCATTAGCCTTGTGGGTGGGCTGTATTCCCCAAACCATGCACTCTGCACCCCTCAACTTGCAGAGGGGAGGAGGTTTGTTGTGTTTTTAGGGGTGAACATACGTTGCACGAGTACATGGTTTCCCAGTTCAGACCAGCACGTTACCTTGGTGCTGTTGGCAGTGTGGCATTTTCAAACTGGAGTATATATTTGGGTAAAACTGGGTGATTGTATTATAAAATCATCTGGTGTGATTTTATGTTTGTGTCCATTATAATAAATATAAATATAAATATAAATATAAATATAAATATAAATTAATGCAGGAAGTGGCATTTCATCGTTTGAGTGAGCAGGCAAGGTTGCTCTGCCTAATTCCCATCTCTATAACGGCGGCACCATTTCTTCTTCCTGCCATCGAACCCTTGGATTAATCTCAATCCCTCAGTCATTAGTAAATATGAGTAAGTCATATGTGACATTTTGCACTAAATGAGGCTGCAGGTCATGGCTGTTGGAAGATTTTAATTAAATAAGCTCCCTGCTGTGTGCAGAGGGGCAGGGGGGAGAAGGCAGAATTCAAAGGGGAGATGAAAGCTCCTCTCTCTGCCTGCCACGCCGGGTTGCAGGCAGGACTTCTGCTCTGTCTCGGACCTTCCTTTCAGAGAAGCCCTTGGGTTCTTCAGGTGGCCTCTCATCTGAAATTACAGCACACGGTTTGAGCTCCTGCTTCAACAGCCTTTCCAGAAGCTGCTGGAAACTACTGGGCGTAGCACCTGAAGAAGGCCCCCGTGAAAGCTTGTCGAGTGAATGTCACCAGACGGGGACAAACCAATGCTTTGTGCTGAGCACCACACACACCAGGGAGCAAGAACTGTTGGGCTGTGATCAGGTTTGAAACTGGAACAGCAATAGACTTGCAGCTGGGGTTGTGGGAGAATAGGTCTGATTCTTCAGACCTGTTCAGACTCCTTCAGACTCCAGCCTTCAACAACCTCCTGTCCTTTGTTAGTAGGGCTATGGTGGCCTGGGACCCCAGCTGTGCCTGGCTAGTGCAGCAGCGGGGAAGCTCGCTGTTAAATGTCAAGGAAGAGAAGGTGGAGTTGCTGCTGCTGCTACCTCTCCCTCAGCGGCTCGAAATTGGTGCTGCTGGGCAGGGGTTTGAGCTCCCTGACTGCAAAACAACACGGAAAGGAAAGTGCCACCAGGTCAGCAGTGGAGACAGCAGGCTGTGCTGCCTGCTGGGCTCTCCCGCTGTTGGTAAGGGATCTGGCGAGGGATCTGTGTTCCACATGAACAAGCACAAACCTCCTGAAGTTCCTCCAGTTTCCCCCATTACTTTTGTATTGCCAGAGAAGAAGGAATCCCTGAAAGGCGAGAGCTCACTGTAAGAGGGGCTCAGGCCACCGGGCATCCTGGTCTGCTGCCACACTTCTCCATGCCCCATCTATTTATCAGCCTTTCAAGAGCCTCCAGCTCTTGTATCTTGATCTTGATATCTTGTATCTTGATCTGTGTACTCCAGCAGAGAAAATCAGGCTCGCACTCACTTTCCTTTGAGCTAAGAAAATGCACATTCTCTCACCTGTCACCTCAAACACAGAAGTTTCACCCTAATTTACCTGAATAAAGATGGGCAGTTAGAGGAAAAGGCTAAATAATACCTCCAGCTGGATTTTGTGGGGAGTCTGGTGCACTGGAGTATCTAGGTGCTGTGTAAAGAAATAATTTCTTGCTGATTTTTTTTTTATTTCTCTTAAGGCAGTAGCTGGTCAGGCCTTTTGGAGCAATGATGCTGTTCCTGGAGATCAGGTGTAGGGCTCAGCATAGGAAGTGTGTAATGCTTGCCCAGCGGTCCTGGACTTGCTGGCTCATGTGTTCATGTTCAAACCTGGGGACGTGGCCCTTGTGGGACATGAAGTTCCCTAGAGCTGCCTGCAAGAGGGGCTGGCTGCTGCAGGTGGGCAGGGGGACCTTTGGGTGCCCTGGCACTTGGGAGAATCCTCCTAGAGGGTCTGAGTCAGAGCCTTTTACCTTTGGTGCCTTTCTGGGTCCAAACTCAAACTGAACTCAAACTCTCCTCAAGCGTAGAGGGGGAGACAAAATGATTTAGTGTCATTTTGGCCGGAAGACTCACTGCCTCTACTGCAAGTTTGGATCTTGACCAGTGCAGGTGAGCACAGGAGTCTCACAAAGGAATATCCTCATAATACAGAATTACAGGATTTTAACTATTTGCCCAGCTGAGTGCTGTTATTAGCCCTGTAGCCATGAACACTGCAGTAGCCCAGCTGGAATCACTGGCTATTCGTTGTAAGGAGTTTTTTGGAGTGGGGGTAGGGGGTCGGGGGCAAGTTTTATATTTTAGCAGGAAATTTTTCTCTGCTGTCCTTACAAAGAACTGCTGAAATCTGGTGGTGGGGGTGTAGGGAGAGGACATGCCATAGAAATAGTCTTTTGAGATAGAAAACGCCTAAAAGGATACTTTGTGTTGGAGCAGGGTGGAGGTATATGGGGGGGGAACACAGGCAGCACCCACCCAAGATCTCCCCCGGTTCCCCTGCGGGCCCGCCCTTGCCCGTTGTGTGGCGGTGAGAGGAGGAGGAGGAGGAGGAGGAGGAGTAGGGGGGTGTCTCCAGCGCCGGCATGAGGCCGGGCTGAGCGATGTGCGAGCAGGCAGCGCGGTATTGCCGGGCCGGCGTGCACAGGCTGCTGCGCAAACCTCCGCCGGCGCTGCGCGGGTTGGACGGGCTACTGCGCTGGGTGGTGGCCAGGATGGGTGACAAGGGGGTCGCCGAGCGGGAGCTGCTCAACCCGGATGCCACTGCCGCGCAGAGGAAGGGCACTTCAGTCATCCTCGATGTGAGTGCCCCCCCCCCCCCCCAAGCCGCCGGGGATGCCACCCTGCCTCCCGCATCCCCCCGCCCGGATCCCGCACCGGATCGGCGGTATTCCTCGGGTCCTGCACCCCCTGGACCGGTTGGGAGCGGGTTGTAGCCCGTGTCCCGCAACCCCCGACTGGGTGGGCGGGGAGGGCGCATCCTGGCCCCGTGCGGGGGTGGGCGTGAGGTGCAGCCAGGGTCCTGCATCCTTGTGCCCAGGTCCCGCACCCACCCACCCACCTCGGAGTTGGCTTTATTTCCCGAGTTCTGCAGCCGGGGGGCCGCGCCCCGGTCCAGCACCCTCCGGTCCAGCAGGGCAAGAGACTGCACCCCAGCTCCCGCAACCTCTCGCCCGAATCCCGCAACCGGAGCCGCTGCGTGGGCACGGGAACGCACTCCCCTACCGGCTCGGCATCAGGGTTATTCCTGGGGTCCCGTACTCCCGGCCGTTTGGGAATGAGGGTCCATCTCCCGGAGATGCCCAGGTCCCGCAACCTTTTTCCCAGACTCTGTGCCCTGGGCTGGCTGGGATGGGGATGGGGATCCCGCACCAACTTGTCTGGATCTTCCATCTCCTAGACTGGAGTGCAGTCTGGCTCCCTCATCCCTTTGCCCTGGGACAGTTACACCTTGGTCCTGCATCTCCCATGCTGGCTAGTCATGGGGGTGCAGTCTGGATCCTGTACCCCCTTACCTGCGAAGTGGCAGGGCATGAGGGTGCAGCCCAGGTCCTGTAGTTTTTAATTTATTTTTTTTTTCCCGCCCAGGGGCTGCAGCCTGTATCCTCTATCCCCTTGTTGGGATCCTGCAGCTCTGGTCTCGCTGGGCATGGGGTTGCACCCTGTTTTCTGCATCCTCTAGACTGGCTGGGCATGGGGGTGCACCCCAGGTCCTGCAGCCCCTGGAGCAGAGGGATGGCAAATACCCTGGGTCCTTAATCCTGGTATTATCTAGACTGGGTCTAGCAGGTCCTGCAGCAGCCCCAGTCTTGCATCAGGGGTTGCCCCAAGTTAGCTGGGCATAGGGGTGGACCCAGGTCCTCCATCTGCTCCAGGTCCTGGACCCCCATCCCTGAAGGGCTGCAGGTGAGAGGGGCTGTGCAGTGGAGCTGGGCAGCCTGGTCCTGGATGCCTGCGAGTGCCCGGGACCCGGGGCTCCCTTACCCAGGTTTGGGGGGGGGGTGGGGGTGGAAGGTAGGGGTGCGTTAGTGCCTCGGCTGCGGTATTTATAGATTCCCTGATTAGGGAACTAACCAGGCTATTTGCATTTAAATGAATTGGGAGAATGGGCTGGAATCAACTGGAGTGCAAACGGTGTAATTACAAGGACTTTCTGCAGTATCTAGTAATTAAATACATAGATCCCCAGCTTTGCTATCTCCTGCCTTTAAAAAAAAGTAGCGAATGCAAAAAATAAGCTCCTGAGGCATTGGCTGTAGTAAAGGATAACTCACACTCCCCTCCAGCCCCTCAGAGTCAAGCAGTAGTAACTCTTACAGGCAAGCCTTTGCATTTTTCTAAATAATTGCTGAATCTTCTACACCACATTGCTGGGAGGCAGTGGCGTAAGGTAGTAAGTCCAAAATTCATTACATCTCTGAGCACCCAGGGCTGATAGGCATTTCAGTCCCCTGAACAAATCACTTCACCTGGGTCTCTTGAGCAGCCAAAAATGGCTGGATAATGGCACCCTGTGGAAGGGGCTGGAGGGTGGGCAATTGCCAGTTGTAGGAAATACTGCTTTGGGGGGAAACTGTACCTTATGCCTTTGAAGTTAATTTGTTTGGTTGGTTTTTCTTTTTTTAAACGTGCCCTGAAATTACCAAAAATTACACCACAATTGGGAATCTGGATTTTAGAACATAAATGCAATTGGGAAGGATTGTTAAATTTATACAACAGGGTTTTGAGTTAGGACTGGTTTTCCACAGAAATCATAGCTTATCTGTTCAACTTTACCATCTTTAAATGGATTCCCCCCCTCCCACTTTGAGGTTTGAGATGAGAAAATGAGCCATGAGCTTTCAGAATGGCTTAACCAGTAGGAAATACAATAGAGCTCGGTGTGCAGCTCCTGCTTCTTTTTTCCCTTTCACAATGGGTCTGGGAGCCCTTTCTCACCTGCTGAAAGTAGAAATGGAGGCTGGAAATACAAGGTTTGATGGTTTGGTGGTTGTTTTTTGTTGTTGGTTTTTTTTTTTTTTTTTCTCTGCTCCCTTAGAACTTGCTTCGCTCTTTTTTCCTCCAGTTATAATAGAAACATCAATTGAAGCTGTGGCTTCAAACATGCTCTTCAAGTGCACTGTGAGACCCTTTGCATACAGAGTTTAAACATGGGAATGCACACTTAGGTTAATTTTCACACATTAGCAGGAAAGTAGCAAGGTCCCCCCAATCCTCAGGGATGAGAACTTATTTTCTGCTTAACTTATTGTCGTCCTTGCATTATGTGGATGTTATGGGGAAGCAGTTAGTCCCAGCCGTAGAGCAGTGCAGCTCCTCGGTGGGTGGGGATGAAGTAAAAGACCTGTAAGATGTTATATTTAACTAACACGCTCTAACACGGGTGTGCTATGTAGGCAGTTCATCGGGGGCTGGGGAAAGTGAGTTAAGCTTGGGTTTGGCTATGAATTAGATAAGATGGCTCTGACGCTAATAATACCTTAGTCACTCTTCCTTCCTCTTCTGTTCTGAATTTCTTTTGACTCAGCCATCCCTCAGCTTGTTTTGACTCCTCCAGACTCTGAGGGTGGCTGGTGGGTCAGTATGAAGTTCCCTTATCTCCTTTCCACCAAAGAAACAAACCTGTGGTGTTGTGGGGCAAAACTGAAGGCTGAGGAAGAACAAATTACATAAAGAGGTTAGATGTGCTATATTTTCTATCTGTCCTCAGGGCCGCCTGAAGATTTTTCTCCAAAGGCTCTGATCCTTCTCTTCATCCACAAGGACAAAACTCCTGTGTTAAAAGAAAGCTGAAACTTCCACAGTGCTGCTGGAATCCACATCTGTTGATGGTGGCATTTCCAGTCCAGAACAAACTTGCAAATGTCACAAGACAAGGGAGATTATAGCGTGTGTGTGGGTAAACCTACATGAGACCATGTTTGCTGAGTGTGAATGAGTCCACATCAATTAAAGAGCTGTGGTGGATAGCACCCATGGTGTCGAGACAGGTATTGCTCTGTCTGGGAGTACTTCAGTGCTGATTTACCAACCGTCCTTACTTAAGGGTCAGCCTTGGGTATAGGTGAGCATCCCTGTGGCAGGACTGTGTGCTCCAAGGGCTAGTGACATCTCTGCTGCCTTTCTGACTTTCCCCATAGTGAGTTAATTAATTAGATTTTGGCTTTATTTTAAAATGTCCCTGAAGAAAGCAGTGCCATTTGTTTCAGGTCAGATGAAGCTTTTTGTTTGATTTGCTCTGTCTTTGCTGAAAACTAGTTTTATTATCTGCCTCTTTCCTTCTTCAACAGACTCAGAAAGATTGCTTTCCTGCTCATGGCTCCTTTTACGCTCTCTTATGTGGCCAAATTTGATTTGCACTTCAGCCCTCTGGGACCAAGTGAAGTGTTTGGACAGAAGATATAGAGGGTTTGGTTTGTGCCACGGATGCATTTCCAAATGTAGATCTCTGAGCATCTATTCTGTACCTTGTTTACCTGTCTCTGATGGGCTTCCTGCTTTTGATATGTTTGAAAAGGCTTGTTATAGTTTTCATGCTATTTGCTTGTTGCTTTTATAAATCATTTTAGCATGCCTTCTTATACTCTTGCATTTAACTACTAGGATATACCTCCCTGTCTCTTTTCCTCATTTGGAGTCAACTTGGATTTTTCAGTTCTAGGTAGCTCCTTTACTCCAATATTTAATCATAAAGACAATTATATTTTTCATTTTTAGGCTTGAGTTTGGGTCTGAGTATTTTTTTGTAGGTGATTTACATTCACTTGAAGACTCTAATTAGGTACCTATAAAAATCTGGCACAGTTTTCCAACTGTTTTGTCAGTGATGCCATTTCCAGAGCAGACCTAACTAGCAAAGCTATCCCAGCCACAGGAATCCCTTCTCAGTCCCCTCCTGCTTTGACATTTTTCCTTCTGATTTTTTTTTTTTAAAGATTGATTCACTTCCCTCCTTGTGTCTTCATTTACCTTCTCCCTTCTCAGAGTGAAGGGCTCTATAAGCTTTGTTTTCAAGTCACGCCAGCAGGGCACGGATGGAAAGCAGGGGCTCTGTGCGTATGGGGATTGCCACTGCTCACTGCAAAATACCACAGCCCATGGAGAAGTTCATCCTTTCTCTTCTGCTCTTCAGAGATTTGAAAGGATGTGCTTAAAATGGAGCTATGCCCAGGGCTGGTGCTCATGGAAAATTAACTTCTAACCCTGTGAACGTGGCAATGTTGAACGCGCTCCTGCCTGGTTTATGCAACTTTTATTTAGCTCAGCCAGGTAAAGTCTAAGGAGAAGGTGGGAGTGAAAGGAGAAACCAGGATGTGGTGTTAACTGCCCAGGGAAAACAAGGGGGAAAAAAAAAAAGAACAGAAAAGAACAACAGGAAAGTAGGAACATAGTGATCACATTAGTTGGCTTTTTATGTGTATCTGGATGGTTTCCTCACCCAGGAGACTTAGGTTTTGTTTGTCCTCAATTCTGCACCAAGATTAATGATGGAAAACAAAATTCTAGCTCAGTTGTACTCTTATTTTAAATCAACATCTTATTAACCTGCTAAAGGCATAATAAACTCTACAAACACAGTAATAATTCTTAGGCTTGTTAGGGGAGCACTTGTGTGAATTTAATAAAATTGCTGAGAAAACCTCCATTAAGCAGCCTCCAGTGTCACATATTCTCATTCAGGAGCTTTGAGAAGGAAGAACTGAATGCTTAAATTTGAAACTACCAATTTTTTTTTTCCCAAGTTTATTATTACTGCTAGTATTTTGAATTTGCTGACTTCTGCCAGCCTCATATCTGTATTAGGCATTTGAGAGTAGAACAAAAACGTACATTTAAAAAACCAAAAAGCTGTTGGAAGTCTTCACAGAGGCTCCTGGCTCTAAATAAAATAGTTTTTATATTAATCTAAACACCTGATAAATGGAATAAGTATTCTGCAGACAGCAAACTGCATGCATTGCCTGCATAAATCCTATAAAATGGCTTAATCTGGCGCATATTGTGGGCATCCTGTGGCCTCACCATGTGATTTAGCCCGTGCTTCAGGAGACTTGCTTAATAAAAGCATAACTGGTGGGGGAGATGGTTGCTGTAATACTTTTTGGACTGGATAATTTCTCATTTACCATCTGAAAGTGGTGTGTTGCCCTGATGGTTGGAGAACTGGGGGTGATGGAGTGGAAAGAGCATCCCTGGTCAGGCTTGTAAGGTGCTGCCAGCTCCTGTCTGATGCTTGGGATGGTCCCCAGCCATGGTGGAGGCACGGGAAGCCAATCGCTGCCGAGGGCCTGGCAGGACAGGGCGTTCCTCCATCAATATTTCATCACCTCCACTCTCACTGACCTCACAGGCTGCCTCCTTGGCTAAGTCTCAGCAACTTCACTGCTGAGTGGGTATAGTGCTGATGGAGCCACTGCAAGCCTCCAGAGAGCAGCTTTGCAGCCTCTGTGGTGGAGGTCATGCAGCATCCTTACTTGTATTCCCTTCTTCCTGGAGCTGGTTAGACCTTTCCTTTCACTGAGCTACCTGGGAGCCCAGCACTGAGCTTCCCTTGGGGACTTGGCTCCTCTGGTCCATAGGAAAGGTGTGAGGGGCTGTGTTTTCCCTCCCATGGCCAGATGCTACACCTTGCTCTTACCAAAAGTGTACAACATCCTTCCTCTGTGCAGAACAACTAATGCAAGACATGAACAGAGGGCATCTTCAGGTTGTGTGTGGGAGGGCACTGTTGTTCACTGAGCTAGAGTGTAAATCCTGGGTCTTCACTGAAGTAGCGGTTTTGGCATCATTACAAAATGATCACAGAGTATATTGTGTCTTTATCAGCCTCCTGATGCTCATTCCAGTGATCATACCTGGATGTACTGCCTGCCTGCATTGACAGATGACCTTATCTTAAATTGCTTTCATTGGGGGGTGTCCTGTTTCAAAATTTTTTGTGTATGCAAATTTTTAGGTGGTCCAATTAAGTTGGAAGAATAAATTTTGCTCATTAGCAATAAAAGCTAAACAGCTTAGTCATGTAGAATGAATCCTTGGTAGGTAACAGAGCTGATGTGATCTTCCATCAACCTGCTCATGTACAAATAGTCATACTTTCTGGGAGTATCTGAGGGATTTAAAGCCCTAAAAAGTTCACTTAGTGAAGCTTGACATAAATACTTCCATGTCTTAACATTTCTTCCATTTCTTAATTTTAGGGTTTTTTTCCCCCTCTTGCTCTGAGACTTTATATTGTGAGGTTGGTGCCTCCACAGAGCAGAATGCTGCAGATTGAGCTTTTCTCCAACCTTAAACTACATTTAACCTATTGTTTTTGCCTTGTTCTCCCTCTGCCAGTTGTGTTTAGTGGGGCAGTAATCTCCCACAGGACCTTAAAATAGTCATCACAGCTTCTGTGTTAGACTTGCTGTGATGTCTGTTTCAAAGCAGTGGGAGCAGTAATGGAAGGATGTGTTGATGAAACAAAAATCCCAGAAATAATCAGCATCTAGAAGGAAAAGTGCCTCATCTGGAGGTGCTCAGGGGTAGTGAGAAGTTGGGGCATCCAACTCTGGAAAAGAGAAATATTTCATACTCTGGGCAGGGCATATTGTGCATGGCTGGGTGATGTGTGCCAAGCCATGGCCCTGGCTGGGGTCCTGCTCGTCCTGGCTGGCTTTGTTCTTACTTCCCACTGACAAACCATTACTGGCCGGCCTTCAAAACCCATATTTAACCTCAGTGAAGTCCCTACGTATGGAGCCAGGTAGAATTTTCTCCTAAAACTTCCAATTGCTCTAAAAAAATATGAAAGACTAAGAAGCAAGCGGTTTCAGTGATTGCCTCTGCTGAAGTATGCCAGAATGTCCAACTTTGACTTTGCCCTATGCAGCCTATGAAGAACTTTGGGCAAAAGAATGATTAATACTCCTTAATTAAGCCATATTCGCTTAAATAGCACATTCTGCAATTCAATTTATCTCTTGGGTTTCTTGTTTTGTGCAGCAGTTTCTCTTCTGGGTTTGTTGGGGTTTTTTTAATGATTTCATTACCCAGAAAAATAGAGATTTCATTTTACAGCTGACTCTGATCTGTCCTGCTGGTGCTTTTATTCCTTCCGCAGGGAAATTTCTGTGAACAGCTGAAATTTCTGTTCTTGCTCAAATTAATAGGGTCAGGTCTGAAGAGGTGACAAGTGTGCTTTCCCTTTGCTGCCCAGCTTATGAGCATGTTAATTCTTTTGGTAATTTATGGCCAAAGCTGTGCTAGAAGCCATTTTTGGCAGGAACACATAACATTTCAGCCCTTGCACAAGTCTTCTGCTATTAATTGCATTGTGTCAAGGGACTATTCCTAAAATGAAACTAGTCAGAAAAATAGCAGTTGTTTCTGGCTTTCTCCCAGTGAATTCTACTGTACTACACATTATTGTGCTTTTTGTTCTTCTGAAAGGGCTACCTCATTCCTCTCTGTGGAATCAGATAGCCTATTGCTACTGCAGTAGTTTTAAGTAAAACTGCTCCACACAGTAGTTTTAAATCTAAATGTAATCTCCTGCCCACACAGGAAACTTGCTTTTTAAAAGAAAAAAAAAAAAGTAAATAATTTGTTTCAGGAGTGCAGAACTGAGAAACTTGGTTTAAGAGATATGAATGCTGAGAAATTGGCTGGGGTCGCTGCACAGCTGTTCTAGGCTATTTCTTTTTTTTTTAACTTTTTAACTTGTGTTGTATCCATGTTTTTTGCTTTCTTCTGTGAGGGAGATGGGAAATGCTGGAACAGTTTTGTGCTATCTTTATTTTTCTAGTTTTCTACCAGTTAATCCAAAGCCAAACTGGTTGCTACTCTTCCCTGGAGGTATTGTCCATCTTGTGGGGTAGAACGTTGCCCTGGTGCTGAGGGTTTCACCCTTTCAAGTTGAACAACAGAGTAAAAATGTTTCTCTTTCTCTTTCAATTCTAGATTTTCAGAAGAGCTGACAAAAATGGTAAGTCTTTACATTCATATTTCACGTTTTTCCATTGAACTTTTGTCAGTATTACCACTTTTTGTGATAATAATGTCTAACTGTTTAAATGTCCTTCAGTTTACTGGGTCTGATGCTGATACGGTTTAAGCCTCAGAAAATGTTTACTTGTTTCTTTGGCTGAGATACATTTTTAGAGCAGATTATTGTGCAAGTTGGCACAAAAAACCCTCTCCATTAACAAAAAAATTACAGTTAAGTGATGAGTGAAGATCCACCTCTTGGTAATCTCGGTAATCCTGGAATAGTTTTGCAAAACAGACTTGATCTGTGAATATTAGCCTGGTTCCTGAAGGACTTGGACACAATACGAAGGATGTGTGTTTTCAGTCTGTGCCTGTAGAAAACTGAACAACTTCTCTGAAGCCCAGTCTCATCCTTAGATGGGGAATAACATGGAGGGTTCTCCTTTAAGTGACTAGGGATCCTGAAAGAAGAGAGCTGTTCTGCTGTGAGATAATGCAACTATGGGAAAAAGGAGCAATGGTGTCTGATCCCAGGATCTCTGCAAAGCAATCTAATTTTAGCTCCCTGCTAAAATCCCAAGACCTGGTCTCTATTGTTTTCCTGTTGTACAAGAAGAAAATTAAATATGCATTGAACCAGTGTGTGTGTGCAGAGGAGCACATGGGAATGTTTGGTTTGTCTCTGCCGGATTTAAAAGGGAGATAAGTGATTTCTGCAAGATCTTGTTGGTATCATCACTGCTCCCAGGTAAAGCAGAGAAGGATGTTGTGAGCTGGCTGGCATATAAGCAGTTAATGCCCAATTAACAGGGACATTTGGCTATAACAACTGACATGGTAATAAGGCATTGAAATTTGTTACTCAGATAAACTGAATTTATCTCATCTGGGGGGTTGGTGTGAGGGGAGAGCACTGTGAGCACCGCTTTCTGGGGAAAATGAATTTGTGCTCTTAAGAACTGTCACACTTCACAGCCTCCTGAGCAATTAATTGTTGCATAATTGGAGACCTGGAGGTTTTGCCTGATGAAGTATGTTATGCTGCCTCTGAGAGATGCTGCCTGCTTGCTTTCTGCTGGTTGGCACACCTGCCCCTGCGGAGCTGAGTGCTGGGGTTGCCAGCCTGTAATGAAGTCTTACCTGCCACTTGTTCTCAATCAGGAGTCTGGTGTTACATGGTATCGTGCTAAAATCTGTGCTTAGTTATTCCCATTCTCAGTTTGAAGTTGAAAATGCCACTCCAGACTTAGACCTGGTGAAACTATTTTTTGCTAATTACATGTTTAACCTCCCTCCTGCCAGAGCCTCCTTCCAATTTCCATTACAGCCTCAGTGTAGGGCAGATGAGACTAAAAGCAGTGATTTTTCTTTTCAATAGCAAATATTACTCTGCTGAACAAAGCTTGAAAGCATGCTCTTTAATGTACTGGTCTTGATGTAGTTATTTACAGTGACTGCTTCTCCAACTCTGCCAAGTGATGCTGCACTTTTGTTTTAGTCTCAATTCAGTTCATAGCAGCTATGATGGGGCTGAAGAATAGGGACTCAAAGTACAAAATCTTGTCTTGGCTGTTGTGCTTTTCTAGGATGGGTGAGTAGAGCATCTTTGCTATTCCTTGCTTACCATGGCATGATTGAAGGACCTGCTGTCTGACAGGGGCAGATAGACATGTCTTTCCAACCCAGCCAAGAGGGCAAAGCTGTCATTTTGATGGGTTTACTACTTCACAAGCTTTTGAGGGTTAACTTTTAGCTCAGCTCTTGACATCTCTCTTGGTGTATTTGGTAGGTGCCAGTGGCAACCTATGAGTCTGTTTTGTGGCGTGGGTTATAACTTGAGGAAATTATGAGCTCTCGTGGTGAGTCCCTGAGAAGAAAGGCTACCTTTGGAAAGCTGGTGACTTTTGCTGATGATTTCCCTTACTGCTGTTGAAACCCATACAAAGTTTTTGGTTTTGCAACCTCATACTCTATTACTAACAATGGACAAACACTCCTTCAGTGTTTTAACATGAATGAAAGGTAAAGGCCAAGCAAGGTAATTCCAACAGGAAAAACAAACCTGTTGTTTGTACATCTGCTCCTCACCCTGGGGAAAATTCTGCCTGGCTCCTCCATAGTTTTCTCCTTGGATGTTCCTCCCTTGGTAAGGCTCAAGCAAGTGATCCATGAAGATAACAAGTGAGATCACTCCTCTGCATGTGGACAGCAAGACATCAAGAGCCTCAGGTATAGTGTGGCACTTAAAAGCATTTTCTTGTTCTGCTTGTTTGACCAGAGGGAATATGGATGTGAGCAAAGAAGTGGAGTTTAACCAAGAGCTCACCTCGGGGTCTACATCAGCCATGCTGGGCACCCAAACATCTCTCCATGGGGCTTCTGTCCTGCCCAGTAGACATACCCCCCTGTGGCACAGGTACACCATAACATAATGCCCATGGGGAGCATTGCTTGTGAAAGAACAGCCTCTTTGGCCATGCTCTGAGGACATGAGAAGGTACTCACCCCTTTGCAGGGTTCCCTGGATGGTGTTTGTCTGAACATCTTTATTCCATGTTAACTAGTAATGTCCCAATTAAAACTCTAACAGGATGCTTGCATGGATCAGCAGAACCAGATCTCCTCTTGTCTAGGTCACAAAATGTTGAAATGAGTGTGGATTGCTAGTGTCATGTCTGCCACCAGCTGTTCATGCACTGGGTGTGATGGTGATGGGCTGATGTATCAGGACCCATGATCAGCTTGGGTTAGTACGAACAGACACCAGCAGGACAAGCCCTACCCTGATGTTGAGTGGTTTGCTGATAAAAAATGGTGTGGGACAGGAACTTCAGCTGTGCCAGGGCACAGCAGGTCTGAGCGCTGGGCTTGCAGAGGGGTGAGGAGACCAAAGGCTCTGAGTGTAGGCATAAAAGGTGCACCTGGGCCCCACCCAGCAAGGCTGCTACCTCCATTTGCTCCTCTGAAATTTGTCCTACCTCTTTCTAACCCTGGATGGGCACTGCAGGGGGGGACAGCTGGCTCTGTCAATAAAGGCCAAATGTTTTCTGAAAAAAAGTGATATCTCCATCTGCTTCCACTCTCATTGCTTGCAATGCAGGTGACCCACAGTTACATTGTTTGGACAACAAACCATGGTGCTCTCCATGGGACTAACGCCACCAGGCAAACAGGATGCTGCCTTTTCCTTTTTATGACCTGGATGACAGGCTGTCACAAAGTAGTCAGGATTTAAGTGGCAGCTCTGTCCCTATGTTGGTTCATTCCCGCAAGGTGAGGTGGCCGAGCACGTATCCGTCTCAGCGTGGCTGCTTTCCAGTCCCACTGAGCAGGGTTGTTTTTGTGATCTCGGGGCTGTCCTCCTGAAGGACTGTAAGGCCTGCAAGGCTTTTCCCCACATTTTTCCAGATGCTGATTTTCTTTTTTTTTTTCTTGAGAGAGCATCTGCCAGCTCCTCCAGCCAGTCGTATTCGCTTAACTCTTGATAGCAGAGTTTGCCACTCTTTGTAATTAGCTCAGTATGTTCCTCCACAGCCCTGTGGGCTCACGGCTTCCCGCAGCTGCCCCTCCAGTACCCTGTGGCTCACAGGAGACACGCAGGAATATTTCCCTTGGTATAGCCTCCCCACAAACTCTGGCTTCCAGAGCCAGAAGTAATATCTTTGTATTTAATATCCCTAGGGATCTCTCTTTCACTATTTTCTCTTTGATATGCTGGCCTTTAATTTATTGATCTGTTGAAATTCGGTCTTTTCATGGCTGTACCTGGTACAGCTCCAAGGAACAGTGGAAGCATCAGCCTGCTGCTTGGCTGTCTCACACAGGCAGCCTGTGTGCCATACAGAGCCCTCCACTGAAAAATGTAAATCTTACACTTTTAGATGTTTGTCAGAATCCCAGGAATGGGCCCAGAGCCCTGGACAAGCTGCTGAAAACACAAGGTCAGAGGTACCCAAAATATTTTACCCTGTTAACAGGCTTTGGCTGTCTCCACACCTGCAGAGGTTCTTATCTGGCAGGGATTTTGCTCTTTTTAATTAATCAGCTGAGACGGATCATTAGCCCATGCTGTGTGCTGGTGGCATACTGGGGAGAGAGCTCCCAGGGCAGGGAGTGCTGGCAGCTTTACCCAGAACTGGCAACTCTAGCCTGCTTTGGTGAGCAGCTCCTGTGCAGGAGCCCTACAGAAGTGGTGGGGAGGAGAAATCTGAAATAAAATCAGATGTCAGGAACTGAAGTTAATAGAACATCTCATTCAACTTTTGCTATTCAGGGATCAGAGAATGAAAGGGTCACCTAAAAGGCAAAGGGGAAGCTGTAAGCTTAAGGAATTGTGTCATTTAATATGCAGCTTCCTACGGTCATAGAGGTCAGAAATTTGGAAATTTTTCACCATCTTGATTTTATGTTACTCTGTCACCAGCCTGGTAAAAATGGCACGTATTGTGTTAATAGTTGCTCGTTCAGACAGAGTAACTATGGAGCCTGATTGTGTGAATTCAAGAGCTTCTACCTCCTCCCCTTCCCTCCAAAGCTCCTCAGCGTAAATTGTTAATTCATGTTAAATTGGATGTTCTTGGTGCAAGATGCTAAAACACATTATTGTTCCTGCCATGTATATGTATCAAGGTGATTTGATTCAGTGCCTGTGGGTACTAAGAGACTGCGAATGAGGCAGCTTTTGCTCGTTAAAAGACATCTTGGTCTCCTGCCCCAGAGAAATGAGATGCTGTCTCTAATGTAAGTTAAGCCCCCAGCCTTTCTTCTATCGATAATACCAAGCAGTGCGACTTAGAGCTATCTGTATGATAAACTCAGCAAACAGTCTGCATAGCACACCTTGAAGTGATGAACACATTGGAGACATCTGGATAAACTGGCAAATGGTCTGAAAAAGGGGAGAAGGGTTGGGGTATAACCTTCTGGCAGTGAATAATTTGAGCTCTAGTTAAGCTTTGCAAGGGCATGGCTGTTAGTCATTCAAAATAATCTTTCTCCTATGTGTAGGAGTGTTTTTCCTTTCTCTGTTAATAAATCCACCTACTGTCTTGTAATCCTCACACTCCCAGTAAACAATACTTAATCATTTAATTGGCATGTGGTAGGAAAACGGAGGCATCTTGTTTTAGGCTGGTGAAGCAGCACTGTCAATCATCTGAGTTATCTACTGTATACTTTAATCCTCTCGTTGGAAAGCTGTTAATCAATTATAAGTTAAATAGACCAGCATTCTCTTTGAAAGATTAAGACAGCTTCATTTTGTCAGAACAGCCTAATTGCTGTTCTGATTCTATTGCTAACAATTAATTATAGAAATGTTGCTTCCCAAACCCTGCAGTTTTATTATCTTGAAATATCCAGTCACTGCAACTACCCAACCCCTATGTCTTAAGCATAGCTAAATGTAACTAAATGTGAAGTGCTCCAGCTTTAATCTTGTGGTTTAGTTTGGAGCTTTTGCCACAATTAATAGATCTCCTTCATGGAAATGGCTGTTGATCTGCCCCATGAATGGCTTGCTGGGCACGGGGGGTCAGGTAGACCTCTGGGCCTCTGCTGTGGAAGCAGAGAGATGCAAAAGAAAGTGTGCCAAAAACTCAGCATATGGTTATAAAGTGCCTACAGAACATGTCAGGAAGAGCTGTCAGTGGTGAGGTGTTTCCCTTGACAGTGACAGTGACCAGGGATGAGTTTGCGTTGTGGTTCCGTCTTGTCACCTTCCTTTTGTTGCTGTCCTTGTGGCTTCTGCACCAAGAACTGGCCCAAACCATTGTGCTTCTCTCTTGAATTTATCATAACTAGAGAAGGTGTGGATGGGAAAAAAGCCATTCAACACATGCTGTCTTGGATAGCTTCTGCTGTTATCAAAAATGAAATATGATGAAGTGTGAACATGGATAAAACTAATTTAATTTATAGATTTGGTATAGACATCTGGAGTACAAATACTGAGGTTTCAGTTTTTAGTTGATTGAGATGAACAGCTGAAGGACAGTAGAGGACACAGCAGAGCTAATAAAGGGAAAAAGGAAGCACGAATGGAGCAGGAATATGTGGTTGGAAAAGGTTCTTGGTTAAGAGCCACCGAGGGCAATGGAGCTGTGCCCATTCCTATCCCGGCAGGGCTTGTCCTTTAAATAGTTGCACACAGGTAGCTGTAAGTGACTTAAGAGCTCATTAAAGGAGATTTATGTGGTTATTCTTTGTAAGTAAAGGTCTGCATATCCCAGTGTTGCAAGCCTCACAGCAAATTGTGCTACAAAGGATGGGGGCACTGTGTAGAGCCACTTGCATGTGGGGCACATAAGTATCCTTGGACATCATCATCATAACAAACTGTCTAGAGAGCCTGGTTAGCTGGCAGCAGGGTTGTGTCCTTGTGAGTAAAACAAGCTCTGCTTCTTACATATAAACCAGCAGCATTGCTCTGCCCAATGGCATTGTGCTGGTAATGCCTGTGCTACTGCTGTCCCCACGGTCTGTGGAGCTCACAAGCTTCTAAAGCTGGAAAAAGGCAGAAAAAGAAACCCAAATAAATGAAAAGCTTCGGGTTCATTTCTCAGCCTCAGTTTGATATGGTTAAGAGCTGAGGCACATCATACATGTTGTGTAAGTAGAAATCATCCTTGTGAATCAGCACTACACAAAGGAAGACACAGAGACTTGAAGTTCTCTCATGGATTGGGCTTCTTGATTAAGAGATAGTGGTGGGAGAGCAGGGAAAGCCCTTGTGGCAAAAAGGGGTAAAAATGCCTCTTCAGTTCTGGCAGTGTGCGAGCTGTGAGAAACTAGACCTTACAGGAGCACAGAGAAATGCAGGTGGATAAGGAAGGAGAAAACAAACGGGTGGACAAGTGGTCCAGAGACCCCATTTTTAGTGTTCACTGCTTTATATCCTCATGAACTTCTCATCTGCAGGGCTACAATTTAGAGGAGACGCTTTGGGATCGGGAAAATGGGATTATGGTCCAAGCACAGTACTGCTATCATGACGTGTATTGCCTGCTTCTTGTCCTGCCTGCATTACTGGTTCTACCTTTCCTTATTTCAGGAACCCAAGAAGCTGTCACCATTCAGCTTGCTTGCCCTGCCCAGGCCCATCTTTTTTTATGATATCTGACTGCTGGGCAAAAAACTTGAATTCTGGAGTTGTTCTGAGTTTAAAAATAGCAGGCATTTATTGTTAATTACCTTGTTAATTTGTTGAAAAATTTTTAGAAAATTATTGGAATTTAGCATGGTAATTGTCCACAAGATGGTTTTAAGACTTGAAGTAGTTATCTCCTTACCTTTCCCCATCAATTTGAGGCCCTTTGGGAAAATATACTTGCACAGGACTTGAATGGTGGTAAGCAGCTGGGACTTCAATAATATGGCACCCAAGGCATCAAGGAAGAAAAATGGAGACATGGAGAACCCCAAAGACCTAACAAGCCTCCAGTTGCACACATCTCTTCCTTTCACAGCCACAACTCTGCACCTATTTTGAAATTATGCTTTTACTGTGGAGGGCCCAGGAGGCTCGCCCATCCCTGCCATAATCCCACTCATCAAAACTACTTATCTTTCAGACCCAGGTAATTACCTTCTGCATGGCTACTGCTCCTCATGCACAGGGAAAACCTTGAGCTATTCATATTTTGATGGTGCATCCAAATTAAGTCATTAGTTCTAAGTGAGAATATTTATAATTCTTGCATAACAAAAATGGTATTAGCAGCCACCCACTTATAAGTGGAAAAATGTAGTGATGAATCAAGTTTTCTAAGTATGGATAAATCTGGTAGGTTCTTCCATGATCAGATGACCTGTCTAAATGTATTTATCTTTTCTAAAAAAAATAAATGAAATAAAATTTTCATTTAGATAGTCTATATTTCATGTAACAATCAAAAAACACCTTGTAAAATTCTGTAATGACATTTATTTACCAGGAGAAAGTTTGAATCTACTTTCAGTTATTGGGACTCCTGTATAAGTTCCTGGCTCTCTAGTATATTCAATTATCCTTCCAAGTCCTTGCAAAGTTCACAGCACATGGTTTTGAAGAGATGACATCTGTTTAAATAGGGACATGCTGTTCCCAAAATAATAAAGAAACCTATCAACCAGATGGTGAATTTTGAGATAATATAGAAATTGTGAAAGGTGGTTGCTGGCCATGATGTACAGGTTGTCCCTAGATGTGCCCTGCACTTCTGTCCACCCTGAATCAGGGTTTGGTTTTCATCATTGACCAGCTTGAAAGGGCAATTCTCAGCTGCTTGTGCCCTTTCGAAGCTGCTTTTTGCTTTCAACAAGAATGCGAAGGTATACGGGATGCACTGCATGCAGCACAAGTGGAGAGTTTTTAGGACTTGTTTTTCTTCTCATGTCTCCTCTCATTAGAAAATGTATGTTAGAACTAAGGGGTTTTGTTTTGGTTTTTTTACTACTGTTTTTGGCTGACCTTCCTTCTGCAAAGCAGACTTTGAATTGAGTGCATAGGATTAGGACTTGTAACCCCATGTGCTACAGGCCGATGGTTATGCAGGAGTTTGGCTTTAATCTCAGCCCACATGTGATTTACCTCATGCAAGGCTACAGCCAGATGAATTTGGAGCTGGGGAAAGTTTGGATCCAACCCAGAAACTCCACCATGAACTCAAGCCAATGGTGTTGCTAGCACATGAGCTTTCATTTCCACCACAAAAATGTTGATATGCCACTGTCGTGGTTTGACCTCAGACAGCAACAAAGAACCCCGTGGCAGCTGCTCTCTCGGCACCCCCACAGCTGTGAGGGAAAAATTGGAAGGAAAAAAGGCAAAACTCATGGGCTGGGACAAAGACAGTTTTCTTCCACTAGAAGAGGGGACCTGGGATGCCCCAGTCCGCTCCCCTGTGGTGATTTCCTTCCCCGTCCCTGCCCCAGCCCCCCAAGCTCCTGGACATGGCTCCCATAGGATGGAATATCTGTGTCCCTGCTAGATCCTGGGGAGAATTAACCCTATCCCCACCAGAACCAGGACACCCACCTTCACAGCATCAGTTTATAGCCCATTGCTCTCTAAAATTGTTTTTCTTGTCCTGTTTCTAAAACTTTTCCTGGCTAAAAGACCAGGCTACCAGAACAGAAGGTATTACGAAAGCCTTCATGGATGGTGGCAATGTTGGCACTGTTAGTCCAAGGGAGACCTACACATGTGGGGAATGGTGGTGGTGGGGCTTCTCTACATGGGGGGTGGTTATCCACAGCTGGGAAGGTTGCTCTATTTAAACAGAGTACTCCAGGCTTGCTGCCACCTGATATATCACTCAGGTGTTATCATGCAGAATGTCCTTACCTCATTATTCAAGGTAGAAACCATTGACCATGGTTGCAATGTTGGCCATCACCTGCATCCTCCACCGTTTTGCTTTAAAATCTGTACCTAGAATATCAAGCCAGACTTAAATAAATAAAAAATCAGCATCACCTAATATTTGCCCTTCCACGGCCCCGCTTGGCAGTCTGTTGAACTTGCTGCCTGTGACTAAAGCATATTTGCAGGTTGGACTGCCCAAGGGCTGTGATGGCAGCTCCTGGCTGCCCTCTCTGCCCAGCACTTTCTCATCTTATGGCTGCTGAGCCTTCCTCTTCATCTTCTCTCAAAAATTCAGCTGCTGTGCAAAACCCACAGTAAGAATTATGCTTTAACCTTCAAGGCTTCCTGGCATTTCTGCATTGACAGTAAATGGATTTGAACCCCAAAGACAGTCATATATCTAAACACACAGCCTTTCACATCTTCATGCTTTCTTGCTCCTCAGTCCATCAAAAACTCAGATGGTGATGCTGACCCAAAGGGCCATCTTCTTATGAGCGAAAGTATCAGTCCTCAGGCTGTTTCTGATCTCTGTTATCAGTCCTCAGGCTGTTTCTGATCTCTGTTCTCTTCCAGACCTCACTCAGAGGGCTCAGACATGGACGAGCAGGCTAGATCAAAGTTTTTTGCATGGAAAAACACCTACCATTCTGCCTCAGTGCCTGGATTTCCAGCCTGACCCATCACTTGAACCTTCCTGCTGCCTCCATTTATCTCCATTAGAGGTTCAGGGTGGTCTGAGACCTGACAGCCCACGGGCTTCCTCCCATGGTTCATCAAACCTCTTACCCTCAGGTTTATGCAAATGCTGATCTGCAGAGGAAAGAGGTGTCTGCATTTGGGCTACAAATAATTAATGCAATGGTGTTGTGGGGAGGGTTATTGCTTTAGGCTGGCAGTTTGAGGCTGAACATTTTGGAGGGCAGTGTTTCCAAGGGCTCCTGCTTTGCTTTGAAGTGCACCAATTAAGGTTGCCATATGGTGTAACCTCAAGAAGATGAGGTTTATTTTCTTCTTCTCTCTGTGGGCTGGGAGATATGGGCTTTCTTCTGCAAGCCTCATTAGAGACTTCAGGCTGGACAGGAGTGAATGGGATATATTACGGTGACAGATTTAATGGCCATGTTGCAAGTTGTGGAGGGTGGGACTAAGGGATTGTAGTTTCCCAAGGAGACTTTCAAAAACTTCTCAATTAGCCAAGAGGATTTTTATAGACATTTCTTTCTGGAGACAAAGTTGAGAGATATAACTGGTGACTGCACAGCAAATGTTTCTACATGGCACAATGACAGCCAGCAAAGGGCAATATGAAACATTTATGGAGCTATTACCTACTTGTGATCCCTAGCCAAAACCCACAATCTTTATTGATAATGCCTTAAAAGTGGTGGTTCTTGCCCTGGCTTTTCTGGAGCACGGAGATTTCTGCCAGCTGGCCCAGAGGGCTGTGGCTATAGCCATCCTGAGGCCTGAAGGCCAATATGTTATATTCGTATATTTTCCTTGCTGATGGGTTGGTCCTTGTGCAAAACCGCCCTGCCATCCCTCCCCTCTGACTTCACGACACAAACCCCAAACCAACTGCAGGCTCCTTGTCTGGACCACCTGCTGGGGATGTCCCTGTGGTCTGGCTTGGTAGCAAACATCAAAGGGCAGAGAAAGCCGAAATAGCAGGGCGTCCTCAAGAGGCGATAGCCATGAAGTATAGGCTGGAGAAGTGGGCTCAAGTATATCACATGAAGTTCAATGGGAGCAAGTGCAAGGTTCTGC
>BJBW01013333.1:709-11486 GCA_004320125.1 Scolopax mira | reverse complement strand
GAGGAGGTGTTAGAAAGCAGCCCTGAGGAAAGGGACTTGGGGGTGCTGATGGACGAGAAGCTGGCCATGAGCAGGCAGTGGGCACTTGCAGCCCAGAAGGCCAATCACATCCTGGGCTGCATCAGAAGAAGTGTTGCCAGCAGGTCCAGAGAAGGGATTCTGCCACTTGACTCTGCTCTGGTGAGACCTCACCTGGAGCACTGTGTGCAGGGCTGGAGCCCTCAATAGAAGAAGGACATGGACCTGATGAAGTGGGTCCAGAGGAGGGTCACAAAAATTCTGGGGGGGTTGGAGCCCCTCTGCTCCGAGGACAGGCTGAGGGAGCTGGAGTTGTTCAGCCTGGAGAAGAGGAGGCTCCAGGGATATCTAAGAGCGGCCTCCCAGTACCTGAGGGGGCTACAGGAAAGCTGGGGAGAGTTTGTTCACAAAGGCCGGCAAGGACAGAACAAGGGCTAACGGGTATAAACTGGAGAAGAGCAGATTTAGATTAGACATTAGGAAAAAGTTCTTTCCAATGAGGGTGGTGGAGCACTGGAAGAGGTTGCCCAGGGAGGTGGTTGAGGCCCCTTCCCTGGAGACATTCAAGTGGGGGCTCAACGAGGCCCTGGGCAACCTGGTCTAGTTGGGGGTGTCCCTGTGACTGCAGGGGGGTCGGACTAGATGGCCTTTGGAGGTCCCTTCCGGCCCAGATGATTCTATGATGCTATGAACACTTCGTGGGTCTGCTGAGATTTGGCTGCACCAGGCATACCTGATACCTGCAGACAGGGACACAAATACTGCAGGTTTGGTAGGGAGGGGGGAGCTTCTGCTGCTGCAGCAAAGCTGTGATCTCGTGGAGACGTCACTATGATGTCCAACCTTACCATAATGCTATGCTCTGGTTTCAGGAGAGGAGGGTATCTACAGGAAGGTCTTTTCTGTGTGGAACTGGCGGTAAAGGGAAGACTCCAGATATAATGGCAAGCCAGGGAACTGATGGTGAGGACTTAGCACCTAAGGTGCTTTTTGATCTGTCTCATTAATATCTCATGTTGCTCTATCTGGGAAGATTTTCGAAGTAGATCCAGCAAATCGATATTCCTCTTGCTAAATTCTTGATGTTGCTTTTTGGCAGAGATGAAATTTTAAAGTGCTTGGAAAGGTATTTTGCAACTTGGCTGGCTGTAGCAATTTGGCAGGTTAAACGGGTGCAGCTGACTGCTGGCTTTGGGGACTTGGCTGATGTACAGCAGTGACCAAGGGCTATGACTTGGGTGCAGGGACAAGCTCCCAGGGTGGACATTTGTGTTTTGAGTGTTGTGAGTTGAACCCTACCAATTGTGGGGCTCTGGCCACCTTGTGTAACTCTCTTCTCCTGTGGAAGGCAATGTGCTGATCCCTCATGTAGGACAGTCAAAGAGCTTGCTGCTTTCTTGTGCATCAAAGCTAGTTGTAGCTCTGTTTTGAGGCTCTTAAATCCTTGTGATATCTACTTTCCCTGCTAGGTATTAGCCTGAAGGATCTCAGCTACTCCTCCCTGCTTTGTATTACCATCCCTGCTGGCTGTATGAGCCCCTTAACAGAGGGATGCAGGCAGTGGGGACTTCACCAGGCACTGGAGCCAACAGTGCACTCTGCATATGCCAGCCATGAAATTGTTCTTTCAAGATCTGGGCCCCCTTGCCATAAATGAGCATTAAAAAGGCTTGGGTTTCTCCTGCTTCCTAGGTCAAAGGAACAGAGTGGCTGTGACATGACTTTAGCCATAGCTTCTTATTAGTGTTCAGTGAATTTTCCCTGGAAGCACTTTGGTGGAGAGACATTCCAGCCTGGATGTTTTATCTTGTTTTAAACTGGATCAGTGATGTGGTTTGTGTGCTCCTGGCGTATTACGAATGAGTGACAAGGTGCAGTGTGACAATGGCGATTCACATTTCAGCACATAGGACCTCCTTAAAATGCCTTTGCCACCACTGCAGGCATCTTGAGTGACACCAGCATGCATTATTTGTCTTGCCACCTCACCTAAATCTCACTTACAGCTTTCATCACTGCTTTTTCTCTCTCAGCAGCTGGGCTTTCCTATCTTTGCCTGGGAAGCACAGTCCCTCAGGGGCAGTGGAGCAGATCCTGCATGGAGGAAAATCATTGCTTTTCCCTCCTACCTCCTGCCCTGGTGCCTGTGAGCAAGGGGCTCTGGCATTGCTTTGAAGATGGTTTATTATAACTGTTAAAATTAAATAAGGCAAAAATTGAATCCAGAACAAATACACTGCTGCAAGTAATCCTTATAATTTGCTAGCAATTTTTGCCAGACAATTGTGAGAAAAGTCCTGGCAGCCTGTGTTCAGGCAATTGGCCAGAACAGCTACAAATCATGTGTTTCTTCCTATTATTTTTCTCCCTCTTTTAAAATCCATGAGTTGCTAGATAATATACATTGGATAGAGGGGAATAATTATCTTAGTGACTTGCAGCGGGGAAAGAAATTCTCAAGCTAAAACAATGGTACATCCAAATCTGTAATTTCCAGCAAGGACAATTTTGGGGAAAGGAATAGCTAATCTTTCCCTGGGAGGATGTGTAAAGAGCGATTAGCACTCCACAGAGCCTGCACTGAGGGAATGTACTGTGTCAGTCTGAAAAAAGCCTGCACTGCTTTCAGAAATTTTTAAAGGTGGGAAAAATTGAAAATTATTTTTAGAGTGGAAATTTCTCTTGTGTGACTTTGGTGCAGAGGGGGAAACCTGTCTGTGTACTGGCCAAGTCCCAGCCAGAGCTCAGCTGTGAGGGGAGATGCTGTGGCTGCACTCCTGCTGCTGCTCAGCAGAACATTAAAGGGCTGGTACACGGTGGGCTCGGGTTCAGGAAACAACTCAGCCCGGCCTCTCAGTCGGTTCCTGCTGCCAAGTTTCTGCCTTTAATTAGATAGTGGTATGGAGGCGTCCAGCCTGATGCAGCACAGGCACAAGGGGTTTCAGCCCTCTCCTAATCTCAGGCTGTGAAAGGAGTCAGATTTCTGGGGCGATGATATTGGTAATGATCAGAGCGGGTGGGTTTTGGGTGCTTTTGGTGCTGGGCATGTAAACATGGGATTTGTTTTCCTTATGTCAAGATAATTGACTCCAGGAGCCTGCAGAGACTGTATATTCTTTTGGCACATGGTGGCTTGGTTACATTTTGCTCTGCTGTGCTGGCACCAAAACACAGGTTTGTGCCTGGTCTGCTAATAAAAATAAGTATGCTGAGACTTGTTTTCCTTTCCAAAGGATTTTCTGTTCATCATGGAGATGTTACTTTTCCAGCTGGCTGGTTTGCTGGCTTTCAAACATGCTGTACTCAGTTAAGCAAGGCTGCTTTTCCTTCCTCGCCTTTGTAATACCATCAGTTTTGGGTTTTTTTGTTTCCTTATGCCTCCCTCCCCAGTAGCTAAAAAAGATTGAATTAATATTGACAAATAGGCTAAGATTAACTGAAATCAGTGTATTTACATTAGTAGGCTCCTCACGGTATAATATGCTTTTTGCTTTCTTAATATGTAACAGACATGCCAGTTAGGAATTAATACCTGATGCCACTTGGTGGTTTGTTATCCCTAATTGAGCACAGAGGGATGACTTTGGTCTCTGTGGGAGAAAAATGAGGCAATATGTCCTCGTGGCACATGGGAGCAGCTACAGCCCTGCCATGGCAGCACTGGCCACAGAGAGCAGATGTGCATCGCTCCCCAGCTCCTGCATCTGCCCCGTGGGGTGGAGGATGGAGGGGCAGGAAGGGACCCTGCATGAATTATTGTAAATGCTTCTGCCAGGGAGAACACAGTGATGGGAAGGCACAGCTTGCCAGCTTTTAGGCTGGAGATGTCTTTCTGTCCCTGGGCTTTATGGAGTTCAGGCATTGGCTCAAAATCTTTATACTTTTGTAGCTGGAGTGACAGAGGTATTAATTAATACGCTTGATACGTGTGAAGCAGTGGGGGGAAAGAGTGTGTACTAAAATTGGAAGTACTTGCTTGCACAGTAAAACCAAGATGAAATATTTATATTTTTCAAATAAAGACTTGTTTCCTCTCCCCTGCATCCTATAATCTAGTTGTTGGAAAACAGCAGAGTTTAGATCTTGCAAAAGGAATTCCTAAGTTGGAAACGAGACGGGGAAATGGTTTTGTAGCATTTAACTGGAAGAAGAGTTAACTGAATGTAAGTTAGGCCTATTAAAACCTCCTATGGCAAAAGCACTGTGAGCAAACAAGGTGATAAATGGGGAGATGAGGGGAACAGGAAAACTGAGCAGTGGCTTATGTTCTTCTAAAGCATCGTCTTCAGATCTGGCTGGAGCATGACACAGACACTTAAAAGTTTTCAAACATCAGTTGTTGCTTTCCAAATGAGGAACCTGACATTTTAGAGGTCAGCAGCCAGGGAGAAGGTGACCCCTCTTAAGCAAGTGCAATCAGAAGCTGTGCTTACTGGTTCTCCCTGTCCTTCACGCCAGGATGTGGTGGTGTCTAATTGTCTGGGGAGGCTATTTCTGTAGGCAAGTTTACTAAAAAGACAGATCTGCAGCATGCAAATACCCAAAGAAGTGAGGTTACTTGATATTTTCCCATTTCTGCTCCCTCTAGAAGAGCTCATGAGGGGCAAATGGGCAAAGAGAGACCTCATGCGAGTTGGAGGGTGGCTTTGGGTAGAGGAAATGGCAGCAGAAAGAGTCTGTTGGCAGGGGAAACCTTTCTGCAAGACCAAAGCTGCAGTTAACAGCAGGGATACAGTGGGGGTGGGAGTGGAGGGGAGCAAACACACCAGCTGCATACATCATGTCCCCTGCCAGGCTAACAGCTGGGGACTGTTGGGTGAGGTGTCCCATGGGGATATCAGTATCAAGAACCTCAAACTGTGGCTTGCTGGAGCCACTCGCTTCCATCCCGTGTGCTTTTTCCAAGAGCTCTGCACTGAAATAAGCAAATGTATTCATGCAGCAAGAGACCAAATTACCACGGAATAAAAGAAAGCAGGTTTTTTATATTCATAAATCACTACAGAACAGGACGGCCATTGCAGTCTAGCACAAGTAGGGTTTTTTCTTCCCTTTGAACTCTTGTTTTATACAGTTTTGATATTCGAGTTTTAAGCCCATAGTATATATTTCTTTGTTCTGATAGTTGGATGTTGGGACTGCTAAGCTTTTGCATTATCAGCACGCTGAGCATTTTGATCCTTTTATAAAACAAGAATGTGGATTAAATGTTTCTCCCAGCACTGCTGCTGCAGCACTTGGCAGAGGTATGTACAGACTTAGCTTGCAGCAGGAGCCAAGTTGTTCTGTCACACAAACATCCCCTGGGTCTTCAGCAGGTAGGAAACCACCAAATCTATCACCTGTGAGTGCCTTTCTCTCTGCAAAAGCATGTCAGCGTGCTCCATGAGAGAGATAGATAAGGTCTGGAGTCAGCTTCTTTTTAATTAGAGTGGAAATGGCAGAAACAGCAAATGTTGTGTTACCTCTCAGGCCAAATGTCATCTAAGGCCTCAATAATAGGTTTCCTATGAGCACATGGCACCAAACCCTGCAGCACCCTGGTCTTCCTTGGCCAGATGTTGCTCTTTGATGGGAGATTTTCTAAGGTTTCCCTGAAGGGAAACTGCATCAGGGATCATGGATCTCTTGGCTAGCACTACCTCCTTTCTGCCTGAGGCTTTGCAGTAGGTCTGACCAGCACCACGAGCAACAACAATGTTTTTGTAAAGACTGTTCTGTTTCCTGTATCCTAGATTGTTCATATCTCTTCTTTTTTTTTTATTAAATATATGTAAATAAGACAAAAATGCTTCAAGATCATGTGTGTACAATGAGGCCAACAGGTCCCTAAGGACAAGGGCTGGCTCAGAAACCCTGTTTACTTCACCCATAGGTCTAGAAATCCAACTTGCACTAATAGTTTGGAGGAGCAGGCAGATTTTGCAGGCAAAGGAGATTGGAGAGCTGTCCTCCCCTGAGTTTGCAACGATGTTTGCTTTCTGAAAAGCTTTTCCATGACAGGTTTGGCAGTGATGTGTGAGCTGGGAGACAGAAAACATCTCTGTTAACTGCTGCTTTGATGGAGTTCTTAGATAAGCCTTCTCCTGCTCCAGGATGCTTATTGCTTCAAAAGGGTTCAATCTCTGCTAATAAATCAATCACCTCCTCTGCATGAGGAGAGTTTGATTGAACATCACAGGAGATATCATTGAGGGCTATACCTAACATTTTCTAAATTAGCTAAAGCTCATAATGTTAAGTATTTCAAAGAAATACAGCGTTCCCTTAAGCGTTTCTATTGTCAAGCCAAGCAATCTGGTGTCTCCTGATTTGTCTTTCTTGGTTTCTTGGTTATCTTTACTCCTATTGCAGATCCAAGCAGAACGGAGCAGGGCTCTGCTCCCCCTCCCAGGGCACTCCACCTTTGGGAAAAAAATGTCATTAATTTGGATTTCCCATGGGTAGCCTGTTTAACCTCTCCTGGGATGGCACTTTTGGAAATCTATATGCTGTTGGGTTTTGGAGAGATTTTTTTTTTTTTTTTTAACTACAAAATTATTCCGATGATTCTGTTACCAGAGCTTGGGGGAGGAGAAGAAAGCTTGAATGAATGTCTTTTATCTTTTACACTCTCTTGAGCATCACTGTAAGTGCTGGAGGCCCTCAGTGCTGCCATGTTCCTGGGTTAATTTGGTTCTGCCAAAAGCAGAAGGTGTTTCACCTGTCACCCTTTTGTCAAACAAGTTGTGTATCTTGACTTTTGTGGCCCACATTCCTCTTTTCCTTCTTGTTCAGCACAGCACATTGGTTTCACAGCTGGTTGTCCATGCCAGCCTCCCATTGCTTCCCCCTCTGCTCTCCAGCCATCACCTTCATACTTCCTAAGACCTTAGAGAGAGAAGAGGGGAAGAGAGTGGTGGTTCATGATGCAGAGGCTGCAGAGTGCTGCACTGGGGTTACTGGGATGCTGGGAAAGGCTGCGTATGCCACTGCAAGTTGCGGATGCTGCTGAGATGGCCTGGAGAAAATGTGAATTCAGCAACAGCTAAGTAGCACACAGCATTAAAAATTCACAAAGCCTTCTCTGAACCCCTTGTCTCCAGGAGAAGTGTTTTAATGAGCTGCAGCGGGACTGGGGGAGGGAGCAGGGGGACCCTTCCCCAACACCAGGTTAAGAAACAGCCCGTGTGCACTGGTCACCCCCATCAGTAAATTAATTTATGGTTCTCAGTTTTCAATGAGAAACTATACCAGGGGTTTTTCAATTCTTTCCACACTGTCTTAAGAACGCCATGGAAACTTACTCAGGTTTGCTGCAGAAAAGTAAAGTCGAGAAGGTGTTGTCAACGTTCAGGGGGAAATGGTAGGATCAAACTTGCAATGCTTTGGGTCTGGGATTTTCAGATGTTCCTTTGAAAAGTTTCTCCGAGAAGCCAGGTGACACTATTTTCTCCTGGGAAAAAACAAAAACAAAAAACAAACAACCAAACTGTGGTTTTTTTTTCCATTTGGCTTTGTCCTTCAAATACTTTTTTTCCCTCATTTTATTTTAGCCAAATTAAAGCAAGCCAGGCTGAACCGAAGAGCCAGTGGCTGGGATGCTGGGGTGCTGGGGCTAAAAGGATCCAACTTGGAGATGCTGAGATGGAGAGGGGTCGAGGGAGTGCTTTGAAGCAAGGGTCTTGAGGTGGTACACAACTTTCCTTCTGCTTTTTCTGTCAGTACTAACAGGCTTTGGCTGCTTTTACAATTAAATCTTGAGTGGAGCACATTGAATGGGAGCTTTGGGGCTGCTGCGCTGTGACCTACTTGTTAAAACAGCTCCCTCCTGGCATGGGCTGGGGTAGGTTTTCATCGTGCTGCTCAATGCTGTGGTGGCTCTTGTTCTCATTTTATTCCTCATTTGTTTAAATTTATATTGTGTCATTTGTATTTTATTCTACAACGTGGGGCATTGTAGAAAATACAGCAAAATCTTTCCCTTCCCTTAAAACCCAAAAGCCAGATAAGAGTCCTGTGTGGTTTTTAACCTACTTTTGAAATAAACAACTACAAAAAAAATAAACAGAAAATATATTAATGCTGGAGCTTTGTTAAAAGGTAGTAGCAGAAGTATGTGATTAAAGATGTACTGTTTAATTTGCTGGAGGGTAAAAATGTATTTAGGATCTTTTTTTTTTTTCTTTGCAATCTTTTAAGAGCACATGCACCTTCCCTGCAGGGTTGCTCTGCTTCTGTGCTGCTCAGCTGGTTTGCTCAAAGAGCATGGAAAAGATCTGCATTGTTTGCTTTAGAGATGTTAAGTATCTTTGACAGGGCTGAGACATCCATCCTGCCCTGAGCAAATAGCTGGAGACACTGAGCATAGGGCTTATGTTTTTCTGTGAAATAAAGGAGAAAAGCAGAAGTTTATTAAGCAGGAGCATAAAATTAAGAGCAACTGGGCTGGATTCAGTGAGGTTTTGCTTGGCTGCTCTCCCTAAGCAACCTGCAGGGAGCCAGGATGGGCAACGCTGGAGACCTTCAGGGGCTTCCTGTGGGGAGGGACCGCTCTGGCTCTTCCTTGTGCTGGGTCCTGCAGCCAAGATTAGCCCAAAAAAGAAGTTTCTGGAGGAGAGTCAACAATTGGTAAAGGATTTTCTTAGAGAGGGACCATCAGCAGTAGTTGGGTTCAGAGCCTGAAATCTCTTCAACAGGAATTTTGAGAACATTGAGTTTCAAGAAATGAAATGTTCATGTTGTGAGAGATCAGCACAGTAGGCTTATGTTTGGACCTAACAGTACAGGGGTTAAGAAGAAGAAAATTATTAATTATGCAGGTTCTGATTTACCATTCATATTACTTCTTGTAAGTTCCAGCACAAGGATGTGAATGTCCTATATGCTGCAAATGCTAATGCAGTAGGGTAACATTTTTTGCCTTCTGAGAATGCAAATGAGGTATCTGCTTGTCGAGTTAGTTTAATTTGCTGTCTTCATCTCTGCACAACTTGTTAGCTGAATGGAAAAGTGTTGATGCTGCCAATGCAATCTGGATATTGTTTCATGGGATTGCAGAAAGCCATGAGTTTGTAGTTTGCTAATCTGTGGTAATTTGCTGCTAATTTGTCAACAGTCAACAACTCCAGCTACTGCTGCAGTGCGATGCCACTTATCAGTGGTAGTAAAAGGTCATTTATAGTGGCGCTTTTCGTCCACTCTGTGGTTTATTGAGTACAGAATAATGCTTATTTTACAAGGAGGAAGCAAAGCCACAGTGTAACTGCTGCCATTGACAGAAACCAGATGAAACCACACTTGCCCATGTCTGGGTGGCTCATTCCTGACACAGGGAGACCCACACATGGGGACCCGGTGCTACTGCTGCACCCCAGGGCTGGGGCTGGCTTTGGTTAGGTTGACATGCAATTTCTGCTGTCATAGATCAGGAAATCAGATAAAACGTTCTAGCTGCATTTACAGCAATTTTTTTTTAACTGTCTTAGCCCTCTGCTTCCCTGTGAAGGGCAGGAGCTGAAACACTTGCCTCTTCCCTTCTTTCAGCTGGGTGTAATGAGCTGAAAACAGTGCAAATCCTACCAAATTCTCTGAAATATTCATTTGCACCTTAGAGGGGAGAAAGCAAGTGAGAAGGGCTGCTTAATGAGGAGCAGAGGGGATTAGGGCTGTTTGGTGCCTGTTTCTCAGCTTTCCATAAAATCTAGATTTAATAGGCTGTTGCAGAGCTGGGGTGAATTGGGGTTGGTAGCACTGGCCTTTGCTTCGGTTTGATTGAAACTTCCTGATACAACATCCCAGGCTCTCAATTTTTTTTATGTTTCTGCCAAAGTTTAATGATCAAGTTTGAAAACTTCTGTGCTGGCAGTCTGCCTGGAGCTGATGGTTCCCGATGTTTTAGCTAACGTATTACTAGCAGGGGCACAGTGCAAAATTCCATATCTTGCCTTTCTAAATCTGTTTTCTGAGATGACCCCACTCAAAAGCAGGGATGTTCATTTGGCAGAGGAAGCCATTATGATGCCGAGATCTTTCTTGCTTTTACAGTAAAATAACTCCCAAGTTAGGTCAATATTGTAGTCTAGGAGAAATGGCTATGTGCATACTTGCTGGGAAAGCTTGCTACTGGCAGTGCTGTGCTATCATCTGCTCTACTGCATAGTCTACATGGTCCTCTCCTCTCCTTCATCAGCTGTTTTGCTGCTCTTTTGGAAGTGAGAGAGACCTGTATGGACTGCGATGGGTTTTAGGAATATGTGAGAAGTTACACAGTAAGCAATGGTGTTTCCCCATGTAATTTGACTGAAGGTCTCCCCTCAGCCTCCTTTTCTCCAGTCTGAACTCCCCCAGCTCCCTCAGCCTCTCCTCACAAGACTTGTACTCCAGACCCCTCACCAGCTCCATTGCCCTTCTCTGGACCTGCTCCAGCACCTCAGTGTCTTTCTTGTGGTAGGGGGCCCAAAACTGGACACAGTCCTCAAGGTGAGGTCTCATCAGTGCCAAGTACAGGGGGACAATCACCTCTCAGGTCCTACTCACCACACTGTTCTTGATATAGGCCAGGATACTGGTGGCCTCTTGGTCACCTGGGCACACTGCTGTCTCATGTTCAGCCAACAGGCGACCAACATCCCTAGGTTCTTTTCTGCCAGGCAGCTCCAGCCATTCTTCCCCAAGCCTGGAGCTCTGCCTGGGGTTGTTGTGACTCAAGTGCAGGACCCAGCACTTGGCCTTATTGAATCTCATCCTGTTGGTCTCAGCCCATTGATCCAGCCTGTCC
>BJBW01013331.1:0-48443 GCA_004320125.1 Scolopax mira | reverse complement strand
ACACAAAAATGGTTGGTTTTACCTCAAACCGGGACATCTACTCAATTGACTAAATTGGCAAAGGAGCTGAAGGACTGGCAAATTTGAACTGTTTTCAGAAACTTCTTTTGCTTGCAGAGTTCAAGATTTATTTGCTTATTTTCAAATATCCTGTGGCTAAATCTGTTACAGAACATTACGGTCAGAAACACTCTCAAAATCATAGGGAAAAATAGCAAACAAAATAGCAATGCAACTACAAGTTGAGAGAGTACTGTGGGTACAGACACACTTGTACCTTTCACATAAGAGTATCCAAGGCATATGATAAAAGTCCTGGCTTTGTACTCCCCAGATGTGGGTAACAGAAAATAGGCTGATAATTTGCCCAGGAGACCAAACAGGTGCATGTTGGGTGCTTTCCCTAATTAATCTCTTCTTCAGGCTCAGACTGGTTCACGATATTCACCATAAGAAATGATGCAACTTCCTTAATGCCTGAAACTCTCATTCTGAAATCAAGTTTTAATGTCTGTATGAAACCATACTTTCTTTTAATATACATAACACAGATAAAATTGCTTTGCATTTTGCTTTTTCAATTAAGTTAGTTCTGGGAAGTCATCCTTTGAGAAGTGAGACATAATGCCTGATAGCTGCTACAAAATAAGACCTCCTACTACATCCTTTTTATTTTCAAATATGTATCCATATATTATAGTACATGATTTTATTAAAAATGAGCTTAATGTGTTTTTTGACTAAGTGCAAATTCTAGTAATAATAGAACAAGAATGGGAACTTCAGGGAAGTTTGAGTTATTGTGATTGGGTATTTCTACAGGGTTTTTTTTCCTTTTCTTTTTTCTTTTTTTTTTTTTTCAATTGTTGAGTATATTACTTAATAAAATAAATAAAAATAAAATTAAAAAGTTGTATAGCTATCTCCTAGCACTCCCCAGCCAGTATTAATGTGTCTGTCAAAGTGGCTGTAGATAGATAGGATTTCCAGTGGAGATCAGTTTAGATCGCAACAGATCAAGAACTAGGAACTGACCCGAGAGCTTCTAGTCCTGACACAGTGACATCTGTAATATATGGAAAACAGTGGTCAGTGGGCTGAATAGGAGTTAAAGTACAAGATAAAACTGCAGTAACATATAAAGAACATAAAACAAACTAGACCATACAAAGATCTTCACATGTCTGGTAAGATAAGAGAGTTTCTGAAGCGGTTTCTGAGAGACCTCACCAGGAAAAGAGCAAGATGGGCTTTTGAAGGCAAGCATGGAACAAGTTACAATATAGGAAAGTTGAAAAGAAAATTTTGAACAAGCTAGGCGTGGACAAAGACCCTCTACCATTTTCATTGGAGATGTAGAGCTACTGGCATGTCTGCCAACCAAAGGCAGTAGCATTCAGAGCTTATTGAATAACATGACCAGAGATTTATTTGAAGTCATAAATCCTCATACTTCAGTATTCCAGTTTTACAGAGTAACTCCACCAAAGTCAATGACTCCTAGTAAGTATCAAGCTGTCATAGCAGAGAAGAGAATCAGGGCTTTTATTGTCCCTCACATTGATATAGTTGGGCAGGTGGGGGGAACTAGAGTGTTGCACATTGGAGAAAGTGTGGTTTGATGTGTGGGCTTTGGCACATGGTGAGCATTTATGTGAGGAAGTATTTTACTGTAATTTAACTTTTATTGGAAGGCATGACACATCCTTTCCAGCTAATTGCTCTATTTTAGCTTTTAAAATGAACAGATCTTTCTCTCTTATATTTCAGCTCATATATTGTAATGATATTACTGTTACTTTTAAAGGTGACCTGAAAATTATTTTAAATTATTTGCTTCTTGCTTCTTCATTTGTCTATATTGAATAAAAATACATAAGGGATTCTAGACTACTTCTAACGCATATTTTCCCTCCACACCCCACCCTCCTTCCTATTTTTACTTTATAAGTGTCATCTCTCACACTCTGGCTTTACTCAAGTTAGGAAGGCACATGATATATCCCTCACAGCCATTTGAAGTTGAAGATGTAATAAAGACTTCTGAGACAAGTCTCAGCTCTGTTCCATGACCTGCTATACAGGATCTTATGAGTCTTGTGCTACTCTGGTGAAATATCTGGCCTTTATCTCTTCTTCATTGGGCCTGAAACTCTGCAGTCATTCTACTCACTTGTTAGACTCTTCATTTCATCATTTGTGATTTTGGTGTGGATTTGCCTTAGAGAGAGGCCGAGTCAAGAGACTCTGTCAGAAGACCTGCAACCCTCCACTGAAAAGCAGGCAAGTAGAGCATCCATGTACAAACGTATCAACATTTAAAAGAAACAAAAAATCCAACAACCCCCAAAAAGTAAATTTATACCAGAGGACGATTCCTGTAAACCTTATTAAGATATTTTTTTTCCTTTATGAAAGAGATTGGGAGGCATTTCAGAAAAGAAAAGGTGGATTCAAACTTAGCAGGGAAAAAAAAACCACCGATCCAGAATCCATAGTTTTAAAAAGAATGCTATACAAAGATGTTCTCTCACCCAAAGCCAGGTCAGAGAAGCACCTGCATCTGAGAATTGCAATTACTCCTTAATCTTTCATTTTATGTGCAGAATAATGAGATCAAACCAAGTTCTAAACCACCAGAGCAACAGCTTTGTTCTGCAAAGAATAGAGTTCTTTTTTTCATATCTGCTAAACTGAAGCATTTACAAGATGTAAAGTCCCTACTGGGAGTGTAATGTGAAAACCCACTCAGTGGTGCGTGTTTCTTTAGAAAGTTAAAGTGCTAGCAACTTGATTAATTTCAATTCTTTTTTCCCATCAACCTTAAAAGATGAGAACATTCTGAAATGAACAGTGAAAAAACATTCTCATCAAATCCACAAGTGATACAAAACTGGGAAGAATGAGTGGTACACCAAATAGGTGTGCTGCCATTCAGAGGGACATAAACATGTTGGAGAAATAGTCTGAAAGACACCATGTGCAAGTCTTTCACTTGGAAAGGAACAACCTCTATGCACCAGAACAGGCTGGGAGCCAGCAGACCAGAAAAGACCTTTGAAGAAAAGAATCTAGAGGTCCTGGTGGACAGGTTGAACATGAGCCAGCAATGCACCTTCATAGCACAGAGTCAGTCCCTGATCCAGCAGCACCACAGCAGGGCTCTTCTCAAATTCCCCTGCCTTGCCTGCCATAAGGCCTGCTGAGCCAGGCTCACAGGCTGGAGCAGTGGCCCTGCCCAGCCTGCCCAGAGCTGTTCCTGACCACAGTTCCGTTCACTGGGTCTGATCCTGACCTCCACCAGAGGCTGATGACCCAGCCCAGCCTCAGCTGTCCCCACAGAGGTGTCAGCCTTATGTGCCTTGACAAAATAACAGAAAAATAAAGATTTCCCTTTTATATCAGCTTTACGTACACACTTAAACACAGTTATCAGCTAGGACATGACCATTTAAGACTGCCTAGGCAATATATGAGATTTTCCTTCATCCTGAGTAGATTTTTTAAGCTCAGCTTAATCTTCTTTTGCTCCCATTTACATCAGGTTGTATAGGAAAAAGCAAAAACCCCTTTACCTACTGCTTCTAATAAATAGGTATTCAAAATATTTACTTGGAACAAATATTCCTGCAGTTTTTACCCCAGAAATTAATTTGTCAACTATACTGGGAGGAGAAGAAGTCAGAAAATCAGGGAATATTGGTGTAGAACAATTAGACTTTTAATAAGAACATGCAGAATTGAAAGTGGAGGAGAAGCTTGATGTCCTTTATAGGGCGCGTGACTTCTTTTTCTCCAAAATAAGTTCCTGCTCATTTCACTATATTTTTTCTTTTATGGATAAGGTAGGAGACAAAGTTTAACATCAAGTGCAAGTGCATTTAGAAGTGTTTTACACTACTGGAAAGCTCAAAGCATAAGTTTTATGGATTTTCTCACCAAACTATGAGAGAAGACAAAAAATTACTTAAGTGTTCAAGTCATGCGAAATTCAACAGTTAAAAAGATGTGCACTCTGAATCCAAAGCACAACACTGCCTTGTGAGAAAATTCAGTTGCAAAGCACTCTTTGAGTGCTCTTTCACCACTTGAGTATCTACTAACATGCAGCAGATGAATATCTCAGACCTCTAATGCAAGGAGATGCTACAGTTTTCCAAGTCTGCACAGTTCTCCAAATTCTACAAGTCTTTGCACAGCCTATAAAGTTGAATAACTTCTAAAATGTCTGCACTACTGGTATTTGAGGACTTTTTTTTTCTTCTCTAAACACTTCATAACTTTGATTTCTCTTTTCCAAAATACAAAAATAGTTAAAAACTGCATCCTATAGAGTGAAATTTAAAAGTAAACTGTGGGTCGTCAAAATGTTTCATTTCACCACAAAAAAGAGAAGCATACATGTTTTTTTTACTAGACCCTAAAAACATGCACTTGTTTTAAATGAAGCTGAAGTTTACTACAAGAAAAGAAAACTGAAAGTGTATATCACAAAATAATAGTCTGGAGTTTTCTGATACAGCAAAATTCCTAATTGAAAAATCTCATGAGATTTATTTCTACAATTTTTGATTTTAAATGTGATGCTACACATTTGTACAAAACACTTAACAATAAATCTGAAAGTGTTCTAGAGACTAAAGTAAGTTGTAAATTAGAAATAGTGGTGATTTAGCACTTAACTGGTAAATGAATTACACTCGCCTCCATGATTGCTACACCTATTAACTACTACTAGGTTAATTTCCTCTTATCCTTATCAAAATGAATAATAACCTTTTTTAATAACCACTAGTAAATATAATTTATTATAAAAATAGTAAAACATCAGAAAATACTCCCATGAGACATATTGATGGGATTTACTGGAGATAGTGAATTCTGTTAACAATCATTTATACTGCAATATGGACCTTTTTATACTTCTGAGTCCCAGCAAAGGGAATGGATTCACGATAAAGACAAAAATAACTGAGAAAACACTTTTTACAACCAATGAGGTAAGCATTGGCAGTTTTTTATTTATGATTAATTAGTTTTCCAGATGACATTCAATATCTTAGCTAGTCTACCTTCATTGTTAAAATCTGTCATTTCCTTAAAGTATGTATGGGATTGTACTGATGGCAGAAATCATTTGTCATCAAAGGGATAAAATTAGACATGAAAATATAATGCTGGCAAAACATATTTCAACAGCAATACACAGGAGGCCAAGTGCACAACAGAACTTTTAACACACTTCATCTTTTTTTTTTCTTTTCTTCAATCTTCCTCTACTTAGAATGTGTTTTCTTACTGACACTGGTAATATGACTTTTAGATGGACCAGCAGTGCATTATACAAACAGTGATTGGAAAGATGGCAAGCTTTTGTTTGTTGGAGCATTTCCACCTATTTATTTTTGACAAGGTCAAAAAACTCTTTTAATTCAACTTTACACTTGGCTGATGATGAAAAGTAGCTGTATGCTTTGACATAAAATAACCCACAGACATGAGCATCAAGTAATAAACATTTTAAAGCATTCCTGCTAATAACTGAATTCAGGACAGCAGAAATATCTGAGCAGAAATATCCATCTCTGTCAAACATTGTGCTTTCAAAATGCCCTGCTAATCATTTGTAAGCACTGAGCATACAACTCACTGAAGTCTAATTCTATCGTTTACATTTCAGATGAGCAGTAATTCAAACAAACAAAAAGACATTTTAGAAATTGTTGCAGAACAAATCTTTACAACATTCCCTTCTAAAAAAAAGCAAAGCAAAACCAAAACAAAAACGCCCAAAACAACCACCCAAACCCCAGAAACTAATCATGAAAAAAACCCCCCACACAAATAACGAGTTCCTTTTCTTAGTTCCTGACTTCAGTGTCTGTTAATGAAAAGTTACAAAAGCGCTGTATTATGTGGTGGATAAGACATGGAAAGCCACAAGTAAAGAAGTTTACATCCTTCCAAATCACACTTGCTATCAGAGATTTCACAAACACAGCTAAACTAAGTCATCAATCTTTCCACTTGCTGACTGAAATTCTCTACTCATTGCAGAAATGCAGAATTTTTGAAGGGTTGCCCATCTGATTTCCTTAGACTCTCGCCTGGGTACATCCACTGATGTAATTTCTAAGAGCAAGTAGAGCATAAAGTCCTTGATAGTCAGCTAATACATTCAGATCATAAAATATCAGTACTAAATATTCTTTGGTTGCATTTCTGTGAAAGCAAAAACCATTTGTGTGACTATGCAACTGAAATTCTCTATGAACCCACAAAAGTCCTGCATATGTTTTTTCATATCTAAACTTAAACCAATGTTTCTCTATGAATGCGCAGTAAGAATAATCTGTCACAATCCTTAAAGAGAACATGTCCTTGGATATTATTCTATTCCTTTCCTATTTTTCTGATTTAGCAAAGACTATGGGCAGAAATTATATTTTTTTATTAGACTTCAATATTAAATTATGCAACTGACATCCAAAAACTTAGCAACAGACATTTGCATGACAGAACATTTACACTGGAAGTACTTATTTTTCATCAAGGTCAAAATTCTCTGTCAAATCTGCTCCACAGCTGACTGGTGACAAAGTGGCGTTGCATATTTTAATGATAGAAGTCCTTCATTAACAGAGAATAAACATTTCATTGTGCCTGTAGAAATTATGTAAAATATGCATTGAGGATGACACCTGAGGACAATTAATGTAATCAGAAAACTCTCTTTCAGCTACTGCATCCAAAAAGCTGACTTTTATGTCCTCTGAGACAGTGTCATTTGGTTGATATCACAGTTCTATTAGGAAAAATCCACTAAATGTTATCTTTGCCTTGCCTTTAATATTCTTTTCATAACCATTAAATCAAATGATTACTTTTAATAAATACAGATCCAGGTTGTGCAGTCCCAATTTACTTTTCACTACTAAAACAGTCCTTTGCTAAGCATATGATTTGATGCGTATTATTCTTTAGCTGTGCTATGATCTAAACTGTTAGCTTGTTTTTGTTTTTCCTGAAGTTAATTTTTTCAAAAAAAATATAATAATACTAAATATATAATTATTAGCCCATAAATCAATACTGCATGGAGAAAGCACCTAGCAAAATTCTGCTATTTTTAAGGAAAAATCATTAACATGGTTATTTGTTTTCTTTAACTCATGAACAGGGTGAGAATAGTCTTTCAGAATTTATAATATGTGGAAAAAGCATTCATGAGTTATAAAGAGGTAGGGTTTTCAAATACATTTGTTACTAGTTCATCTATTTCCTTCTTTGTTAAGTAAAGAAGTCTTTCAAATTATGTAAATAATGCACAACTTAAAATAAGGTCAACAACTGCAATTGTAGGCCTTAATTTCAGTATAAAAATTTTCATCTTTAAGACAGTTTGGATGGATCTACCATGGATGGATCTTTGTATGGATCTACCTTTTTTGTATCAATGGAAGTCCAAAAATCTAACCTCTCTGCACATAGTCTTTCACTAAATGGAAAATCAATAGCCAACTCCATGCATTACCTGATCAGAGCAATAGACCTGTTCCCCACAGAGGCGCGTCTGAGAAGCAAAATTGTGCGCTTTGGTCGAAGTGTGAAGAAACCACCAATACATATGAGCAGAGCCTCTACATCTCTCAACTGGGCTCACACAGCTACCAGTGCTAAAAAATGTTTTAATATTGAGTCCATCAGCCCCTGGGAATCTGTGACATTCCCCTGTTGGAAGCGACCATGAACAATAATTTCATAAATGCTACACAAAACTAAGTATATCATGTTTCCTAAAACGGTCCATACCAAACCCACCAGCATACCATAGAGTCACACAAATTGCAAGTCAAACCAGTGATTATGACATTCATTAGATCTGATTAAAAATTGAGAATAATTTGAAATATTCCCTTAAAAGGGGACCCACAAGTGGCACCTTAACTCTAGCACACATTGAATCACAACTAGCGCTGTGATTCCCTAAAGTAAAAGAAATTCTCTATTTTACTTTCTACCTATGTGTAGCACCTCTATAGCACATCCCACAGAAACCTGCATCTAGCTTAGCCCACTGACTATTTTCAAGTCTCACATATTATGGATGTTTAAGGCATGTAGAGTGAAGTCTTAAAAGATTCTACATTATTCATTACATTAGTAACTTTTAATCAACTCATCAAGGAAGTAGGGCAAGGCCAGTACGGTCAACCTGATGCTGATTAAACCATGGATGTTTTATCATGCACTTTCTCAAGAGGTTTTGTTTGGATTTTAGAGTAAAATTATTCCTAGCATCAAACCACAAGTGTCCTTTTTTTCCTGTTCATAGCTCAAGCTAGTGACTGTGATTAGAAAATGAAATGCAAATACTTCTGAAGAAGTAAGATGAGGAGAACAATTTTGTGATTTCTCACTGACATCAGCGGGCCTACACATAACAGTGCAATTACTGTGGACTAGCTGAGTAAGTCTATGTAAAAGTGGAGGATTTTTCCCAGGCAAAATTAGAAAGTTTCTTTCTACATAAGCACAGATACCTTTCAGACCAAAAGAGTTTATCTCATCTTCAGAAGGACAAATTTCTAACATGCTACATGAAGATTCTCTTCTTAGATCTTCTAAGCTTTTAGGCATCTTGCAAATACTGTCTATAAAAAAATACATTTCAAATTTTAATCATTTGTATTGGGACAATATCTTCAAGACACATGATTATTTAAAAGACAATGCATATAAAAATATTATTGAATTATCTTATGATGGTTTAACAAAGAAATCCTTTCAGCAGTATTTAGGAGTGTAAGAAGGGGTAAGGAAATTGGAAAAGTAATAAACACTGGCTGAAGCAAGGCCTCAGTATAGTTCTGGCTGTAGCTTAGCAGGGTTCAGACATTACTGTTTCCATTTATCAACTTGCCATATTGTCAAGTTACCACTCCACTTTAATAATCTAGCACGAATACAGGTACAGTTGTCCGCAACTCCTTCATGAAGTAAGCTGTCAAAACTGAACATACACACTCCTAACAGTAAGGTTGACAGGAAAGATGTGTGCATCCAGGTTTCTTGATGTATGAAGGCAGAGAGCAGCCTGTAACCTATCATCATTCAGCTACAACCACAATAGGGCATCTTATCCCAGTCTTGAAAAAAATAATGCAACTGTCCTCCCAGTCACTCCAATCTCCGTGATCCAAAGCATAGTTTCAATTCAGTACATCTGCGTAACCTTGGTTCAGAGTCCTGTGAAAAGCTTCTAAGTTGCAAGCAAAAGTGGTGAGAAAGCAGACAGAATAGAGCCAAACCAGGCAAGAAAGGTAAAATTAAAGACAGATGCAAGAGTGCTGAGAAAAAGGTTGTCAGTAGCTCAAGGATCCCAGACAAAAATCTAGCAGAAATGGTACAAAATGCTAAGGAAAAAAAGCAGGCAATTGGAAAGTTGCTCCATAGCAGCAGTAATGTTCAGCCTGTCCCACGATCAATGGAAACCAATCTCCCCCTCTTACTGATGTCTATCAGGCTAACCAGACTTATCAGGTGACCTATTGGAGAGTGGCAAGCATATTAATAATTATCCAGTATCGCATAAGTACTTATTAGGTAATGATTAATTAATTACTTATTGTATTGGATGACAATTATTACTTTGCACTCTTAAACTGTGAATATCTGCTTTGAACACAGTAAATCAGTTTACCTAAACAAGCAAGAAAGCAGATAGAAACAGTAACCGTAAATTAATTACAATTACAATGAAAATAGGTACAATTGTACCTATCCAGCTGTGAAGCTGCCTAGAGAAAAGTGGGTTACTTTTCAAACACTTCATGGTTTGAACAAACAGGTTGAAAATTCATTTTCAATGCCATCAAAAAAATAGCAGTCTTGGTATGTATAGTATAGCTTTAACCGAGAATTTATTTTCTCTTTTGGACTGCTAGAAATATATTCAAATTTTCAATTACAATATACACAAACATTCATGTTAAGACAAGAGGCTTACTTGGAGAATACCTGGAGAATTGTAAGAAAAATCAATAACTGAAAATACTTCTTACTCAGGAATTAGAGGTCACTAAGAACTGTAATGGTCGGCCCAGAAGCCAGTGTCAGTCATTCAAAGCAAGATAAATCCATTTCAGTATGCATAAAATCAAGGGAAACCACAGATTTTTAGAGCTCCTGCCACATATATATAATTGGGATTGCTCAAGACAGGAAGCTTCCATACACACATCATGCAATTTGAGTGTGTGGCTCTGTATGTGTGACCCGGTACTTGAACCCCTGCTATTGAAAGCTCTCGGCATCCACAGAAGTCAGTCTTCCCTCCCTTTGAGGGTGACAGATATTCTAGTATCTTTCTTTCCTTCCTGAGCCAAGGCACAGGGAACCATGTTGCATTCCTGATGCAGAACACCACATTCATTTTCTTCCTCTTTCCTGCTTTTCACTCTCTGTCCCTTACCCCTAGTGCTGCTCTCATCTATGAGTAGAACTGAAAGATAATGGAGGAACAAAGAAAACAGCTTTCAAAAGACCTTAGGTGGTGCTTTCATCCCTTCTCCTCCTCCTATCACCCTTTGAATGTTTAAATAGTTGTACATTCTTCTTAACTCTTTATTGCCTGTGGGTTTCTCTCTCACTGTCTGTGACCTTCATGCCAGGAAAAAAATTAACTTACATATATGAAAGACTGATGAAATACAGTATTTTTACCTCCTTTTGTTCTACAATAGTTCCCCTCTTCAGAGACAGAAAACCTGCTTGCTCCAAGATTAAATCCTAAAAGATATCAAAGGTCATTCTTTTGCTTTTCACATAAAGCACTGTTAAGTACACGAAAAACCTGCGGCCTATATTCCTCCCCTCTTTCATTTCAGTGCTTTAAGTGTTTCTCAAGATAAAGCAATAAAGTTTTATTCTTTTCACAATTTGCTTTTGGTCCTCTGAGAGCAAATAAAATGTTTGCAATATTTACCCCAAATTAGCTGTAATAACACAGTCTAAATAAAGACTGTTTCACAGCAGTCTATTACAAATAAGAACTATTTAAAGTTTTTACATCCTACACTGTTATTCTTAATTCTTCCTCTTCTACAGAAACCAAGTCTATAATCTGCATCACTTTTCAATTCCCAAGACCTTATCTGAAGAGTACAAAGCTAATTTTATGATAATACCCCTCAATAAAGTTCCAAATAAAGACAAAATGGACCCACAAAATAGCACACAAGAAACCAATGAGCTAGGATCACCTGGCCCAACTTGGAACATAGTGCATTTATAGGTATTCTGACAAGGAAAAGGCCTTCAGCAAGTGTCTGGAGCACCATCTCAACTCATGTTTCCAAATGATCAAAGTGACTTTGCTTTTGGTATCAAAAGTAATTTATAGGTTTTTTCATTATACTTACGCAAGCTCTAGAAAGGCATGGGACACTAATGTAGTAATAAAGGATACAAAAGTAGATACACATAGATGTGTGAAGAAAAAAAAGGTTGCCTCCACATCCCTTTCTATATGCAGACTCCAGTAATGACACCTGCACATGTATGGCATGTTGTATACCAGACATGCAAAATATTTTTAAATCACTCTCCCTTCCCAACATGTATTTCCTATCTATATATCCTTCTCTTTCTCTTAGCCTGCCCTCCCATTTTGTACATATGCACCCAATTCCTGAATTGCCATTAAAGTTTTTTATATCACCCTTAATCTGCTCCCCGGGGTCTCTCAAGTATAAAAATTCATACTCTCCCTTTCAAGACTCCTTGTCATTACACAGTTCTTCCTTGACTGCATCCATCCATCCATTCTAAGCCAATCTATGTTTTTTATTCCTTATTGCCTAGCAAGCTTCTTGTATCAAGGCAGAAATGCAACAATGCCTTTGCACACCAAGTGTTCCCATGGTCTCGATTTTCACATCCTCTGTGTAGATAGAGACTGTAGAGACTAGGATTCCTCTGGACAAGCTGTCTTCCAAACCCCAGCTACCCACAGCTGCCTTCCATGACTGGTGCACCTAGGCTTCTCTAAAGACGAAAGAGAGCCTTTCTCTGCCAGATGCCAGTGTTCCTGCCAAAATGGCTCCCACTGAATAGCTGTAAGATACCTTTTCCCAGCCAGATATCATTCCAACTGACACCCTCAATGAGTCTGAGCTTTTGGTGCTCATCTTCTATTCCCCTGGTATCAGACTGGCAAAATTAATTGGCTGCAAGAGATGTATTTTACCTGAGGAATATAAGAATGAAAAACAACAAAAACAGGAATAGAAGATCTAGAAGAAACAAGAAATTGTCTGGACAGTGGAAGAAACAGAAAGGCCAAAAACAGATTTGTTCTGAATTTCTCATGCCTCTTCATGTTTCCATCCCACAGGGTAACTACAAATTGTTCTTGTTCTCCTCTACTGTGCTGAATATTCTCCAAGATAGCAAGAAGTATGTGCTCCTGTGTGTCTATACATCCACAAGGAGCATTTCAGAATGAAAACTGAACATGAACTCTCCTTCACAATATGGCAGTTGCCCTCACAGCCTGATAGATTGCCTAGAAATGTAGATGTTCTGTGCAAAGCCAATTCATGTAAAAATTAAAGTGCTAAGTACAACCCAAAGGGACATGTCATAACATCACCCATAATCTACAGTCAGAAGTATATTGCACTAGTTGTAATGTTTTATGGAAGAAGTGACTGGGAGGATACTCAAGGAGCACTATGTATGGTAATGTAAGAACAAGCATTTCAGTGCAATGCTCATTTTATGAAAGAGAAATGTATGGGCTCAAAGTGACAACGCACAGTGCCCTCTTTCATCCTTTTCATTTCAGAAAAAAATTAGGTTTTAAATAACACCGGGTTGAATCCTAAGAAGATCAGCCTATGACCACAACAAAACAGGAATATTTTGCACAAAAGATTTCAGAATAGACAGAAGCAATACAAAGTTTAGATGTTAATCTCACCATTTGTATTTCCAGGACATCTAATGTCTCCTAATTGGTTCATTTTAAAACTAAAAATTCTTTTCACTTTGTGAAACCTTAATTTATATAGTCAGTGAATTCTCCTAATTGGTTCATTTTAAAACTAAAAATTCTTTTCACTTTGTGAAACCTTAATTTATATAGTCAGTGAATTCTCCTTGTGAGCTAAGTCAAATTTCCCCTAAAGTCAGACAGGTATTTCCTGCAGATGTCTCTGAAAGTCATCTGTATCCTTTAGTAAATAGTATTGGGAGGTTACCTGGTATCTCAAGAGACAAAGTAGCAGAGTGCTAAATCTCTACAAATGGAGACAGTTGCTCTACCACAGAAGCAAGGGCCAAGTTTAACACTAAGAATCCGGTTGGTAGCCACACATTGTGTGCTCTTCTACAACCTCACAGCCTTGCTGTCTGTTCTCCCAAGTATGTAAGACCACTGAAAAGCAGAATAGAAATGTCATGAATGTCATGTATATCATCTTTGCAACCACAACTTGTGGACGCTGCTGTCATCTTTCTGAATTTTAATTTACTCACTTGGGAAAAATTAGGAGAAATAAACACTCACTAAATAGTTAGTTCATAACAGAAATAGACATTTATGACATCTCATAGAAACACTATGTGAATTGCTAACTTGAGACTTCGATATCAATTTGACCTGAACTAAGCTGAGTTAAAAGGCAATGCCATAAACCCACTAGTTGAGAATTCCATCACTGCTAGCATCAGCACAGATCCAAGCAAAAAGATATTAAAAAAAAAAAAATAATCTCAAGTTTCAGAGGTTTTATTTCCTCTGGAAGCAGCTCTCATGAGTAAGTCATGTTACACCACACATCTTTTCAAACATAAAACCAAACTCAGGCCTCACGAATCAGTGAAAAGCTCTTTTGCTAAATCTTGAAAGGTAGTGGTAACCCAAAGAAAAACCTTAATCACCACATGGTAAATTACATCCAGACAGCCTGAAATGTAATTGTTCTCAACACTCCAGTAAGAAACAAGCACTGCATGCAATGGGTTATTGTTTAAGAAGTACTTAATACAATTCCTTAGGCAGTGTAGTGCATGAATGTCAGTTTCTCATCTATGTATTTTATTTTGTCTCCTTCTAACAGATGGCTGGTTCCTTTGTTCCTCCTAGTACAGATGCCTTTTTTTTTTCCTAATTATCTTACAAACTCTTTATCTTAGTTTTTATTCACATGCAAATTTTGTACATTTCTTTAAATATGAGCCATATAATTTTGTTCAAGTGTGAATAGCTCATATAGCCATGCTAGTAATCTGTGAAATGGGTGATCTACATTGAAAACAAGAACTATGGAGAATGAGAGTTTTGCCACCCAGGTCAACAGGGCATTATCCCTGTTAGCAGTGCCATTGAATCAGTTTTTAGTGTGTCTTAGAGTAAATAGATCTACTTCAGGAATAATAAATGCTCTTTCACTAAGAGAGTACTGAGATATCCAATTGAAAAATATTATTTTCAGAGAGGAGTGGACTGGAATGCTTGCAGTGAAAGAGTTTGTGCACAGATCAAAAGGAAATTCTTGAGTTTCTGAGTCAGTCCTTGAAGTACAATTAAGTTACTGGAGATGATTTGGGGAATTCTTTTGAGGATTACTTTTTTCTTTTTCTTTTTTTTTTTTTTCCGGCATAGACATGGCATTATGAGTGGATTAAGTGAGTGTTCTTTTGTAGATAAATAATTAAGCATAAAAACATCCAACTGCCCTTCGCAGAAAAAAACCTGTTCTGTATCAAGTACTTGTACACATGCAGGAAGACATTATGTCACATAGAACTTGTACAATCACAGCATCATTTACATTAAACTCTAACTACTAGACTATTCTGAAGGTTATTCTGAAGCTGTGCAAGTATGTGATTAACTAGAGCTGTAGCATGAGAGATATCATCAACATCCTTTTAAGTGACAGGCTGAAAATCTAAAGGATATTGTTCATTGAAAGAAAATGCAACGTATTGACTAAAGAAAGACATATTCATTCCATTCATTTCTAAGTAGAAACTACTAAGAATTCCAAGAACCCACATCCTTTCACAATGACACCAAAGGCAAATTTCCTGTAACAGTCAATAAAAACAAATGCAGTTAGGTTATTTGTAGCTGATATGCTAGGCCACAGGCTGATAACCTTCCACAGTTATTTAGACAAAACATCATTTTGTTTTCATGAGATTCATGCTTCAGAGAACCCCGTGAACAGGTCCAATATGCATTAATCTAAACAACAAGTAATAGTAATTTCTAAACAAGAGTGTCACAACCTTAAACTATTGAATTCTATACCTTACCTATTACTATTGATATTAGAATTATTATAGACTATGAATCAAATCTTATGTAACCACAGTCATGAATACATAGTAGACAAATGAACGAGGTACTATGGAAAGAAAGTTGTACATATGGTACTATGAGGTACGCCTGGTAAGAAGTTTCCTTCGCAGTTGAAAAGAAAATTCTTTAGAACTGATGTTATGCCTATGAACACTGGCAAATTAAAAAATAATTTTAAAAAAATCACATGCATCAAAACAGTTATGGAATGATACTAACACAAATATAACTTCATCTTCCATAGAAATCACTTTCTAAAGAAACCTTATGCATCTATCAAAAAAAAATAATGAGATTACGTATCGCAAATAAAGATGGTGAGAGTCAGGGCAGGGGAGGAAATTAGACCATATATATAGATACCTCCAGTAATTCAACCCATTTTAAACAGTATGTAGTATGATAGTTAGGGGAGGGATTTCCCCATAATTACATTAATTGCAAGATTTGAATAAGTAATTCACTGTTTCTGCTCAGGCATAACAACTGCCTTTAGTTTTGTGTCTACATTTATCAAAGATCTCTTGTGATGACATAATCATATTGATGGATTCAAACCAAGCAGTTAAGTTCATAATTTGGATGATGTCCCAAAATGGTGTTTCTTGGTATTGTCTGTGTCCTTTGTCAGGACTGATGCATATAAATCTGCATCTTTCTTGTGTACTCTCCTGCTAACTTTTAATAATTATATTCTTAATTAATCCACTAAGGTAACCTGGCATAGATAATCTTTTTTCCGCCCCTTTAAATTGAACAAGAGTTTGAAGGGTGTGGGGAAACAACCCCTAAATCCATCATCAAAATTATCACTGCAACTTCCCACCTACACCTGGCTTCCATCTTACAATGAAAGAGTTTTCCGTGGGGAATCAAGGATGACTAAGCTAAGGCTTTTGTTGAGCTCCCTAACGTACAAGCCCTATCTTTACTTGGATAACACTCTGGAAACCATTCTGGAATACTTCTGTATTTAGTAAGCACAAATTCTGAAGTCACATAGCTAAGAGGATAACTAAAGAAATTATATCTTTATCTCAGTAGGCAAGCCACATTCACCTTACTGTTCTTTGTTTCCTTCTGAATCCTTCAGTCTTGGGATAAGCAACTCAGAGCTACTGAAATCTGGAGTTACTTCTGCTCAGAACAAAGTTAAATGAGACCATTTCCTGCCTGAACAAAAATATGCTCCACATAATAAAGTATTTGGATACACTGAAAACCTTGGCTATATCTTAAGAAATGCAAACCACCTAGGGCTACTGTGTATTTGGGCATGTATGCTGTATTGCAAGGTGTGGATTTGGCAGTCTAATCACCTTAATAGAATAATTTTACTTGTCCCACAAAAGAAGAATATATGACTTAAAACTAAGAACATACCTCAAGGCATTATCCTGTTTCAAATGTCTGAATAGTCATAAATAACTGTGCCCCTTATAATGTTATCAAGTTTGCCAATAAAGCACAATCATAGTGAAAAGGGAAAATAATACAGATTGCTAATGTTCAGGATTACAGTAGTCCTGTATTGGATGTCCTGCTGTAAAGGATGCTGTAATAAATGCATCCCCATATTCGATGAGTAACAAGGACAACAGAGTTAAAACTGCCCTACATTGATTATACCCTGAAGGTAAACCAACTACATCGCAACGCTGTAAATTCCTGCCTGGAAACAATTTCTGTCTGGAAACCAAAACCATTGCATTCTAGTGACTAGAATTCAGTTTAGCTTGAAGAGACAAAGGCTGAGTACAAATTTTACACTGCTGGACTCAATACTGAGTATTTTCAGCCATGTACACATTTGCTAATACATGAAGAGGAGGGAGGAAATGTGCAGAGTCATACAAAAACCTTACATCTGTTTTATGATATACAACATACAAAAAAATTCTAAACCCGCAAACACTATTTTTGAGCTGAAAATAATAGTCTTGCAATTGGTCTGATATTTGCCCAGAAACATGAGTTTCCTTGGGATGAAATTGTGACCTCAGATAAAAATTAGAACCATGCCTGAATCATAGAATAGTTAGAATTGGAAAGGACCATAAAATGAGTCTACTTGTGGCTCATATTTTATGTTATGATATCAATGATTGCTGTAGGCATTGACATCTTAGGAGGCACTGGCAGCCAACCTCAGGCTAAATAAGGCATTTATACTCTCTTACACATGACTAATTTGGAAAGATATTTCATCCTTTGTTCCCAAAGTAGAGACCAACTCTATCCACTTCTGCTCATTGCTAGGCATTTAAAATCATTGCTGTTTTCATGACTCCCTAATTTTTTAGAATTTTTGGAATATTTCAGCTTCTTGTTTTTCTCAATTACATAAAGCATTTTTCACTGATATATATGAATTTTAGGAGTGCTTATAAGTCTGAATGAGGGACTACACACCCATTTTACCAGTCAGTTTCCAAGCATGACTCATATTTTTACCTAGAAAAGGAGAAAGTTTGTGAGACAAGCAGGTACAAACATACAGATGAGAAGCTACAAGGAAATATTGTTGATGTGTTATAACATGTGTTATAACAGCTAGTGAAATATTTTAAGCCATGATACCAATCAGCGTGGGTCCATGAAAGGCAGGTCCTTTCATGGCCCAAAGAGTACTCTTTGCTGGGTAAAACCTGGCTGGAGGGCCAGGCCCAGAGAGTGGTGGTGAATGGCGTTAAATCCAGTTGGTGTCTGGTTGTGAGTGGTGTCCCCCAGGGTTTGGTATTGGGGCCAATTCTCTTTAATATCGTTATGAATGATCCGGACAAGGGGATTGAGTGTGCCCTCAGTAATTTTGCAGATGGCAAGCTGGGTGGCAGTGTCAACCTGCTGGAGTTTGGAAGGGGAATTAAAACAAACAACAAATGTTTATACTAGAAGAGTCTCTTAAGAAAACTAGAATTACAGTACCAGTGATATCCTATCCTATTTTTTTCAATAAAGTTAATATATAATGGATGTCATACATTCATATTTTTGAATAGCTGTAAGAATCAATTCTTCACCTGCGGAGCAATTCAGAAGATCAGACAGGTTCAGTTACACCTAGCTTTAGATAATGGACATGAATGTTGAAAGAACTAAATCACAAACAGTCAGTTCTTCCAAGATACAGGTTTTTTCTGTACATTGGCTAAATTTTCTAAAAAAGACTGTTAGTTTCCATTATTTTGGTTAACCACTTAGCACAAAACCAATTATTATGGTACATGAGTCTGAAAATATAAAGTCATACATACAATTTTAAATAATGCATGCAGACTTAAATAGCATTAATATAAGATTTTCAGCCAAACCCTTTTTTGATTTTTTAAAGCAATTTGTATCAGTGAAAGTGAAAATGAAGAAGCAATTAAACAGTAGGTTCTGTCAGAAAGAATAATACTGCAACAATAATCTTTTCAACAATAAGTTTAAATATTAAAAACAATAGCCATCCTAATGACCATATTTTTCCTCATTACAGTAGAATAAAGATGTCTGCTGAATTACCAAACTAGAAGCTTCACATGGGTTTTGTCAGGTAAAGCTTGACAGGGAGAATACCAAGCGGCACACTTTTGATGTTAATCAATAAATATTTGCCTTCAAATTTCACCCTTAAGGACCACTTAAAAGCCCAAGAAGTTTGAAATTAACATTAACAAAGGTCTACAAGATAGAGAGGTTTAATTTACTATTATAGCGTGCTATGCAGTGTTAAAAATTACTCTGATTTAATGAGAACAAAAAGAATCCTGCAATAAACATTACGAGTATAGAAGAAGAAAATCTTCAAAGGTTTAAATAATTTTAAGGTTCTGAGATCCCAAACTGTGGAGGAAGTGGAGATCAGAATATTTTACTGATCAGAAAAAACATCTGACATAATAAAAAAATAATTGTGAAAGAGACTGATCCAAAGCCAATTCAAATCCCTGGAAGCTTTCTCCTATGATTTTGGTGGTCTTTGGAGCAGATCAGAATGAAGAAAAATCCTTATGGAGATGACCACAGCTTGAAGCTAACTGAACACTAGAGGACAAGATATGAGTGCAAATGTTGAATATACTATAGTTTAAAAAAATAAATGTGTTTCAACTGAAATAAAAAGTTTGCAACTATGTCCCTAGAACAGCTCTAAGCAGTTTTGTTTATGGAAAAGAACATAACAACATATGCTATAAAAACAGGAAGGACTAAAATAAAAAGAACAGTTGCACATTTCTGTGGATGTTTCTGAGTAAGAGAGGTGGCACTGCACACTATTTATTTGTAGATTAGGTTATTAGGAATATATGAAATATTCAGTAGCAATGAATTTAAATGCTATTTCTATATTAGAGCAAATTAAATGTAGAATTTTTCAGACAGTTTAATGAATTTGTATCTAGTTCTTTGTCGTAGTCTTAGTCTTAGATGTTATGCTGCATGAACACTGTCCTGACCAAAGAAATCAGCTATAAAATCTAGTTATGATTCATAGGTATCAATTATCTCTGGGCTCAAACCCAGCAGCCAGTTCTACTTTATCATATGTGCACAAAATCCCTACCATGTGAGGAAATAGTCTGGTTATTGTATTAATGATGAATCAAACAGGAGCATATTCACACCACCTAATGTTTTATGTGAGGTCCCAAACTTGGCCAAAGTACCCATGCAGGATCCCAAGATTCCTTCTCTCATGCCAGAAGTAACCTCACTGAGGTGCCCTGGACTGGCTGATCTCCATTACCAACAGGAAGAGCCAAGACAACAGACCTAGTTGTTTTGTGCTAGGTAGGGTCACTAGTTCAGATCTGGTGCTATGTTTATATACTGAAGCACAGAAATGTGAATGAGGCCTGCATATCAGAAAATAAAAGTGAAATTCACCTTGTTCATCCAGAACAAAGCCTTTAAGAACTCAATTCTCTTTCCGAACAAGTGTTTCATTAACAAGTAAGTGATTTAGACATTATGTTTGTCTTCTGCCAAATTCTTCCTGCTCTGTCAATAACTATCTTAAAGTCATTGTAAAAGAGATTTTGCATTTCTACAGAATCAATTTCTTATTACTAAGTGGTGCCTTTTGCAGGCTTTCTGGTGAATGTACTTAACACTTTTACTCTAAGGAAAGATGCTAAATTACTCTTCAATTTGAAGCCATCACTTATGTCCTTATATCAATGTCAGGTGAGAGCTCAGAGATCTTGTGCCAAAAAATCTTCCATTCACTTTGCTTGCTAAATGTGTCTCAATTCTTTTCAGGAATACCTCCACGAACAGTCCTTCCTCCATTTTAGCAAGGGCTATTTAAGACTATATTGACAGTAGTACTGCTCCCTTGCTCATCAAAGGCTTATCCTGAAAAGCCCAAGACAGTCTCCACCACACTGATCATTAACAGAAACCAATAGAGCTGAATCCTGAAGCAGCATATTATAGCAATGAGCCTCAACCAAGGTCCAAGGTTCATATTGCATTTGAAAATATGCATAACTTTAACCAGTGAAGAAATTTCATTAGATTATGAAAATAGGGTCATGAAATTAAGGACCTGGAGAAGATAATTTATAGTCAACATGATACTAGTTTGCTAAATCACTCTTCCTTTCATTGCTCATGCACAGAAAATCGTATGTGCTGCAGAAGCTTCCTGAACTGGATACCAGAATAAACTTTTCTCTATTTCATCACTTACACTGAAAAGTGTATAGCATACACAATTCTTGAAAATGGAGGATATAATGGGACAACATACTCTTATAGTATCACTTTTCCAGAAGGTACAGTAGCATTATACACTGCACAACATTAAATCAACTATAACTGTAAAATAATATCAGGGTGTAATATCAGGCTTGGTTTGTTTGTTTGTTTGTTTTTATTTTCAGAAAGCAAGCTGTTTAACAAATTCTTCTATAAGTATGTATTGTCTCCAAGGTCTAAGTGTTTGAAATCATCTCAAAACTTATTTCTTTGGGGAAAAAGTGCCAAATGTTCTTAAAAAGCCCAAACCAACAACTAACAAAAAAAAAAAAAAAAAAGAAAAAAGGATAAACAAAACAATAATGACAACAACAACAAAAAATCCATCAAAGAGAAAAGAGGGACTATACACTTTACAACCTTAAGCAGTCCTACATCCTGGTTTTTTGAACTTCTTATTTTCCCCTGCTTGCATATGCCTTTCATTTCATGTCCCTTGCACTGGGTTTTGAAGAACCCCAAATTTCAAGCCCAGACTGTATTTAAATTTCTCCAACACCAAGAGAGACAGAACTGTTCTCTGGTTTCAGGTAAATGCAAAATGAGAAAAACCCAACACAAAACCCTAAAAAACATCTTGATTTATCAAAAAAAAAAAAAAAAAAAATGGCCTAAGTAGGAAAGCAAGATTAATTTGGACCCATAAGTGAAGAGGTCTGAGCTCTTAAAAAGCTTGCTCAAGTTTACTAATTTGAGTAAAGTCAGGTTTGATTTTCTAAATAAACTATCAAATACAGCAAGCTTGTCAATTAAATTTCACCTCAGCTTTGGTAAAAAAGAATGTATTTATTTACAAGATTGTATCATGGGTTTTCTTTGCCCTCTTGCTTGCCTTCTCACATAGTCAAAGAACAGCTGAATTTAGCTAAACCACTTCCTTTGAAAGTGATTTGACATTTTCACCGATTCATGTAAAAGATAGATGATTTATCCAAAACAAAGAGTGAATCCACTCCATGTGCAGGATAGTTTTTAAAATGACAAACTAATGTTTCTTCACTTTGCCACTAGACAATATGACTATTTTTAAAATGTTAAGGATTAACATCTGTTTCCAGACACTGCAGAACATTTATTAAAATAAAGAAGGTTCTTAGAATATATCTAAGTGTAAAATTAGGCTTCCTATCTAGAGAGAAGAAAGATTGTTGGTCTGAAGACTGTCATGAAATAAGTTAAACGGAACATTTTGTTAAAAGAAACTGAGGGGAACACGTAAGTAAAACAAACACCTCAGTTACTCCCAATGTAGTGTTCTGTGTCACTGTACTGTGTTTGAGATAAATGTAACATTTGTGGATAATTTTCTGTAAAGAACCAGAAACCAACCTTCAGATGTTTTTCTTCTGTCAGATCTAAAGTGAGAAACAATAAGTACCAAGTTTTATTTATTCTTCCTTCTATAACTTTTCCTTTGCATTTTACATAACCATAAAATTCATGACTTAGCATAAATTAAAACAACCACCACTATAATACAATCAGAAGTGCGTGTGAGAAAGTAAACTTCAGGAACTTAACAAAGAACATATTTTTCTTGCTTTATCTTTTCATGCCCTTACTACTTCTGCTATTGTTTTTGTCTGTCAAAAGGGTAGCGCTGAGTTTTCTTCTCTGACTGACTTTCCATATAACATCAAATATATTCATTAGCACTTAAGTTCTAACCACAAAGGTACAATATTCAGAAGCTTTACACGGGTACTTCCAGGTAACGAAGGTCTAAGTTGTCAATATTGAATATCAGTCATGAAGCAGAAACATGGAGCACAGTGCACTGGGAGTCCAGAGAAAGAATGAACTGGTTGTAGCTGGGGACCTAAAATACACATGATATGCATTTTGAGGGTTTCACTTTTCACTAGCAACTCTCTCCCTTCAGCACCTAAAGGGTATCTTCTGATTTAGCTTCACGCAAAAGTAACTCAATATATTCACCCTAGAACTAAGTCAGGATGCACGACAAAAAAAAATGCAGCTTAGTGGGAACAATAGGGAGACATTCTTCAAAAAAATATGATTTTCTTACACTAATCACAATGCTAATGTGCATACACTCTGCATATTTCACAGAAGAGAAACTGAATCCAGTTCTTCAGTATAAAAGTTCCTAATAATGCTTAATTGTGTCATGCAAGACACGAAGACAGAGATAAATCTAACTATCTGGGATGCAAAGTCTCTTAAGTGAGATAGGGCAATATATTTATTAATGACAAAAGGAAAGGGAAGACATTTAAAATAATCAATTTATGTAGACACTTGTATAAGAGAATCTAAGGGTCTTCTGTATAATTTAAATTAGTATGCCTAAAAAAACAATTTTCTGAATGTTGTAAAATGAAGTAATTTTTAAATGTATATGAGTTTATCCACACCAAAAAAAAATCATGTAAGTGGAACTGAAAATGAACAAAGAAAAGAATGAATATGGTTCTATAAGGCACTGCTTGTAGACGACAAATGAAGTTTCCAACAACTCAAAATATTTACATCTAATAACTCTCCCACTACATAAGCCAAGGTAACAGAATTGTAGAACTGTGTACATATAACTGATAATCTGGCAAAAGAAGAGGATGAATTTGTTATATCTTACTTTCAGTAGACGCTCTACACAAATTCAAAAGAGTGTCAAAATATGCACATTCAAGAAAAAGCTCATTTTAGCATATATCATCTATTTGCCGCTTACGGCTATTAAAAGGGAAAGGGAAGACAGCTGCTGGTGATGATCCTAGAACACAGAATCTATATATAGCATAATGCATTGGACAATTGTGATACAAGTTAATCAGATGAAGATTCACTAATAAATTGTTTTATGCTATCACTTAATGCTTATGATTAGAGAGATTGTAGTTGTACTTGACTTCTTAATGATAAATACAAAGAAGTTATATGATCTATTGTACATTGGCACAAGCTCTCAGTAAAAATGTCTTCATTATTCTTAGGTTTTAGCACACAAACTCCCAAGTTCAGTACTTTTCTTCGGCTATTCTAAGAGATTAATACATCTTCTGTTCAACTGCCAACACCTTCATTGCTTTGTTCACTAAACCAACTTCTCCTGCACCTGCTTCTTTGGGAGTCAGATCCACAGAAGACATACCTGTAGTAGTGGAGCCAACACAATCTATAAAAGGCAAAAGATTCTGCCTTTCCTATATAAATTATATCTGATCATGTGTATCACTACTGATAAAGTAGCCATAGATCTTCCTTACCACACTTATCATTTTCCTTCCCTTTAAGCTGGAAAAGAATGAAGACAACCAATTTTAACTACCCATCCTACACTGGAAGCTTTTAGAGCAAGTTCTCCAAAAAAAGCTGTAAAAAGGTGCTCTACAAACTCTTCTAAAAAATAAAATAATAAATTTCTCCCTGTTATGGATTTCTCTTTCCTTGTGGAGGTGAAGTGTGAGTGCAGATTACTCACACATTTTCTTTCATTGAAATACAATGTTCCATTTTCTACATTTTATTCTAGAGAAGAAATGCATCCTTAGTCTCTTTGGGGATTTTTTTTTTCATTCATTTCATGTATGTACCCATGGACACAGCCTTTATTAAAGGTTAAAACAAACAAATAAGAAACACCAAGAGGACTGCATCATGGTTCCAATCTACTGAAACAGGCCATTAATAATCAGAAAGATGTAAGCCCAGGTAAAAATAGTTAAAGACAGATATTTGTTAGCTGGGTAAGTTACCAATTGAGTGCCTCAATTTTGTGTTAAAGTTTACTCCTGTAGAAACTTTAAGATTAGCCATGACAAAAGAAAAGCCCAAGTACCCTTGGACTTTCTGGGACTGTAAACACATTCAAAAAACACCATAGATTTTTATTTTATTGTGTAATAACTTTGAAGAACATCTTCTGTTTGATGATTGAACATTACATACAGTGCAATGGCTCAGGAGGAAAGGAAGATGGAGTGCTATAGATTTAGTGGTCACTGCATTAGGGAACTGCTTCTCATAATTTTCCATACAACTGTTTTTTCTCTCCCCTTCTACTGATAACAAAACAAGAATAAAGTGTTATGCCATTTCAAGAATGAAGCCAACCAGCCAATCATCCAGAATATTTAATTTCTCTAACAACCTCTGCTATATTACTGCAGATATTTCATGTCCTTATGCTTCATAAATCAAACTTGTTGGATGTGAAAGCTGTCAGTAGAAAGAACTTTATTTTCATCCCCACTATGATATGGCAGCCTGTATTATGTAACTTACAATATACCCTTAAAAAATCATAAAATATAAAGTTACTCTGTAAACATATCCACAACTTAAGATGAAGTTTACTTTTATATTTTTAAGTACTTTAGAAACATCATAATAAAGGCAAAGATTTACCACTTAGTGGTGGATTTACCACCACTTTACCACTTTACTCTTCTAAAGCACACACACCAGAGAAATGTGCTTGCCACTTGCACCTCTTTTTTCAGTTTACCCTTTTTATCTTTTTTAATTAATCATTGCATTAAATAATCTAATTGGTATCAATTTATCTTAGAAATTCTCTCGAATGCCCTTTTCATACCCACTGATTCCCAGTTGACTACTACGTGTGATATTAAGTGTTGCTAATTCAGTTATTGAAATTCAATATACACTAGGGAATCTGTGTTCCCAAATACCTCCCATATTTGCTTTCAACCCTAGTAGAGAGTGACTGTTGCTTGGCCATTCCTCAAACTTTCCCCATTGATAAATGATCCTTCCTGTCCATTCTTATTATCTAATTTCTTGTCTGTTATACTGATAAATCTTCACCTTGCAACTCTACATTAACACTAACTCTACATTGCCAATTTATTAACCCTATTTTGTTCTTATACCAAATACTTTGATTTCCAAATGATGCATTTAATAAATACTTTTCTACCGTTTCTACCACTTCCTTCCCCCCTACCCACTTGATTTCACTCCCTATTTCTTCTTTTGTATTGTTAGGATTTATGTCTTTCGGGTACTACTTTATAATGTTATTTATGATTTTGCGCTAATTTAATAATTAGCAAAGACTACATACTCCAGAAATTTTGAGTGTCCTTCTGCTATTAGTATATCCTGTAAATTTCCTCATTTCTTATCTTGTTGCAATTTTAAACAGTACCAGAGAGAAACACAGAGTTAGTTCCATTCTAGTAAACTTACTGAGACGTTCCACTCCATTATCTTCTTTTCATATTTGCTCACAACAATGATTATTAAAGTCTTATCTGCAAATCCAGAAATGACACACAGTCCACAATATTGGCTGTGGAATGCATTTCTAGACTTCTAAAGATGACTAGAGGGGGAAAAAAAATCTGTTTAAAAATTCCAAATCTTCAAGTAATGTCAGTTGAAAAAGTTGTCAAGAAAAACACATATCTTATTTGGTTTCAGTCACTGTCCATTTTGATAGGTTGTATTAAACCCTGACCCCAAGGTGTCTGAGACTCACCCATGTTATTTCCCCAATGGCTTGTTCTAGGCACTTCACACCCATGTATGGGCTCTGACTCATTGTCAGCATCCAACTCAAATATCTGCCCCAAAGTACTGAACTCCTCCCTACCAGCACTACTTCTGCAAAACAGAGACACCACTGGCCTCCCACAGGTTCCAGACCTCTGCTCTGGGAGCCAGCCATCTACTACATGTTGGATACTAAAGCACACATGGCACTTACCAGCCATCCAAGTCTTTCCACCACTGCATGAAAACTGCTTGGAATGGACACATTTCTCTGGTCTTAGTATTAGGGTAGGAATTTTTACATATTTTACTGTTTATATAGCTAGATTTCTATCGTGTCTTAGGTTCGCAAGTACTGAAAAATGTATCCCATAAAAGCCTTCCTTCCCTTCCAGACACAGGTATGAGTACAGATAATAGGTAAGAAACTAAGAAAGATGAGAGACTAACCTAACAACTGAGAATTATTCAGCTACACAACTCTGTCTAGGTATAAAGACACACACATACAGAAGCAAAAAAAACAGGAAAAAGTGGATGCCTAAGCAATTAGCATGAAAACTGACAGGAAAGTATTCAATTCTCTGTTAACTTGGATATGTAAGGACCAACTATCGAAAATAATCCCTCTCTTTGAGCCACTGTGCTTGAATGCAGGAGCTGCTGGTTAATAGTCTGTGGTCCCTTTCTGACCTTAAAATCTATTACTTTAAAGCAGGCGTTTTTCTCTCTGGTATCTGAAAATAAGATCTAATACCAAGATTCAGCACTCAGAAGATAAAAGAAATTAGTTTCATTACTACATACCCCACAAGGTACACCAGTATTTGCATTTGAATAATAATGCTAATCTTAGGAAAACTACAGCATAATAAGTTGTACTTCATTACACAAGCTTACTGTAGCTGTAGCAGTATTTCGATTTGACACAATTACAGAGACACTTAGCACTTTGAAGCAAAAAACAATTTTTCAGTTTATGCGCAAAGCCATTTTTTACTTCCCTGTTGGCTGTGCTGTTGGAAATATTATTAAATCTCAAATCAGTCATGTACAATAAGAAATCTCAACCTGACAGTTACAACACCCATTTTAAACATCTTTCAACAAAAAGTATTCAATCACGTTATTTTTTATTTTTAGTGAAGACTCAAGGGTAACAAGTGGGTAATGTTGCAGAGACCAAGCTTCCCTAGAAACACTCTTCACACTAACATATATTCAAGTTCAGTCATGCCTGTGAAAGCAAATTTACAGTCAGTATCATAACTACTTTCATAGTAATTTGGTCTTGCAAATCAAAAGACTTTCTGGTTTCTCTACAGTCCATAAAGAAGGATGTCCAGGGTTTTGCTTATTAGGATTTTTGTTTTGTTTAGGGTTGGTTTGTTTGTTCGTTTTTTAGTCTAGATGGATGAGGGGAAATGGGCACAAGCTGGGACATAGGAAATCCCATTCAAATATGAGGAAAAACTTCTTTACAGTGAGGGTGACAGAGCACTGGCACAGGCTGCCCAGGGAGGTTGTGGAGTCCCCTTCTCTGGAGATCTTTAAGACCCGCCTGGATGCAGTCCTGTGTAATGTGCGCTAGCAATCCTGCTTTAGCAGGGAAGTTGTACTAGATGATCTCTAGAGGTCCCTTCCAACACTGACAATTCCATGATTCTGTGAAAAGAAAACCCAACACAAACATAACTTTTTCCCTACCATCCTCAACACATATTTTCCCTTTCTGCCTCCTTCCTTACCGAATACACAGAAGATTAGTTTATTATGCTAAAGGCAGCCTGTGGGATTACTTTGCAATTTGTTATACTTGTTTAGATCTTATATTTTCCAGTTGTGTGTATGTAAAATGACCTAAACATTTTTGTAAGGACTTTTAAGACTAGACTTATAATGAAAAAATAAAGAAAAACACAGATGTAGATTTTCAAAAGATACACTCCTGGTGAATTTTATCATTAATTAATAATCATAAATTACTTTAATCATTAATATAGTTAATCTAAAAGAAAATGCCTTTTTTGCCAAGTTTTCTCTGACAAGAGTATTTTTCTCTCGCTCCCCCATTATTTACCAATACTGTCAAATCAGCAGTTTTACAGTGATGAAAATTACTATATAGGGCACAAAGAAACATCTGCTCAAGTATAGTTGCAAAGGACTTCTAACGAAGCAGATTTAAAGAAACAGAATTGGCGAAAATAACATTCAGAATGCAGTGGAAAATATGTTTGAACTTGAGAAGCCATTCTGCATATATCAAATGAATGTGTACAGGTAGAATACAGGACCAACTGCAGAAAGGGGGCCTTCTGTCTTTCATCTTGTATTAGCAGGAACTTCTTCAGGCCAGAAAGTCAACTGCATCCTCGGCTGCATTAATAGAAGTGTGGCCAGCAGGTCTCGGGAGGTGATTCTACCCCTCTACTCTGCGCTCATGAGACCCCACCTGAAGTACTGTGTCCAGCTTTGGAGTCCTCAACACAGGAAGGACATAGATCTGTTGGAGCGGGTCCAGTGAGGGCCACGAAGATGATCAGAGGGATGGAGAACCTCTCCTATGAAGAAAGGCTGAGAGAGATGGGGTTGTTCAGCCTGGAGAAGAGAAGGCTCCAGGGAGACCTTATAATGGCCTTTCAATACATAAAGAAATTCTTTACAGTGAGGGTGGTGAGGCACTGGAACAGGTTGCCCAGGGAAGTCGTGGATGCCCCATCCCTGGAAGTGTTCAAGACCAGGCTGGATGGGGCTTTAAGCAACCTGCTCTAGTGGGAGATGTCCCTGCCCATGGCAGGGGTTTTGGAACTCGATGATCTCTAAGATCCCTTCCAACCCAAACCATTCTTGGTATGGTTTTGTATGGAATTGTATGATTCTATGATTCTGTGATGCAGTTGCCACCGAGAAGACTCAATTCAAAAGCAGAGATGAGGCAGAGGGCTGGAAGAAAGGCACTTTGTGAACATCTCTCCTGCCAGGACCAATCATCCATCCTTTATTTTATAGAACACGTCATACAGTGTTGAAAATAATATGTCCTGTGTCAAATCAATGAAGCAAGCACTTTGTCCTGCGCTTCAGCAACTATCATGAAAGATTAATCTGCACAGTGCGTAACCACACTTCAGTCCAATTATATTCCCAGGGAGCAGATTCTTGATTTTGTCTCACTGCAGGCTGTGCAGGCAGGGGGCACCTCCAAGCAAGCTGGGGCCAGCTGGGATGTTGTAGCCTCAGACACAGCTCAAACCAAGGCTTATAGGCTATCCAGCCTTCACACAAAACGCTACAGCAACTTTGGGGTAGTAATTAGCAAGGCTCGTTGACAGGGCTTTAAACTAGATATGAGGTGGGGGAGGGGGGAGAGATAACTGTACCTGTTAGGATTAAACCCAAAGGAAACATGCCAGGGCTTGAGGGATGATGGACTAGCAAGGACCCTTGATCTACCATTTCATTTGAGAGAAGTGATAGACACCTAGAAATTATGGAAACACCTGAGATTGGTCTGGTAAGGAATGGGGTCCACACTCACAAAAAGATGTTGGAACCATTAGCTCATCTGATGTGCATCTATACCAATGCACACAGTATGAACAACTAACAGGAGGAGCTTGAACCAGGAAAACTATGACATAGTGGCTATCACAGAAACATGGTGGGATGCCTCACATGACTAAAGTGCCACAATCGATGGCTACAAGTTCTTCAGGAAGGAAAGGTGGCAGAGTGGCCCTATATGTTAGAGAATGCTATGAGAGCTCAGAAATTAAGTATAGTGATAACAGGCTTGAGAGGGTTTGGATTAGGATAATAGCCAATAAAGGTGATATTGCTGTGGGAGTCTGCTATAGACCTCCCAACCAAACCAGTAAAGTGGATGAAGCCTTCTATAAGCAACTGGGAGAAATATTGCAGTCGTTTGTCATTTTTCTTGTGGGGACTTTAACCTCCCTCATGTCTGCTGGAGTACAACATGGCAGACAGGGAGCAATCCAGGAAGTTCCTGGAATGTGTGGAGGATAACTTCCTCGTGCAGCTGATAAGTGAGCTGACCAGGGAAAGTGCCCTCCTGTACCTGCTCCTAGTGAACAGGGAAGAACTTGTGGGAGAAGTAAACATTGGAGGCCATCTAAGGCCTCATCATGAGATGATTGAGTTTCTTGATCCTTGGAGAAACAAGGAGAGGGGTTACCAAAACTGCCACCTTAGACATCCAGAGGACAAACTTTAATCTCTTCAGAAGACTGCTGGACAAAGTCCCTTGGGAGGATGCCCTCAAGGATGTCCAGGAAGGATGGACATACTTCAAGAAAGAAGTCTTAAAGGCACACACCTTTATTGATGATCTAGATAAGGACATAGGGTGTATCATCAGCAAGTTCATAGATGACACCAAGTTAAGCAGCATTGTTAATTCACATGAGGATAGGGAAGCTCCACTTAGATAGATTGGATCAGTGGGCCAACATTAATGGTATGAGCTTCAACAAGGCCTAGTGCCAGGTCCTGCACTTGGGCCACAATAACCCCATGCACCGCTACAGGCTTGGGGAAGTGTGGCTGGAAAGCTGCCTGGCAGAAAAAGAACTGGGGGTTCTAATTGACAAGCAGCTCAATATGAGCCGGCAGCTTGCCCAGGTGTCCAAGAAAGCCAATGGCATCCTGGCCTGTATTAGAAATAGTGCAACCAGCAGAAGTAAGGGAGGTGATTGTCACCCTGTACTCAGCACACATCAAGTATTGTGTCCAGTTCTGGGCACCTCAATACAAGAGAGACATTGAGGTGCTGGAGTGAGTGCACAGGAGGGCAACAAAGCTGGTGAAGGGCCTGGAGAACAATCGTATGAACAGCGGATGAAGGAGCTGGGGCTGCTCAGTTTGAGGAAGAGGAGGCTGAGGGGAGACCTCATCACTCTTTACAACTACTTGAAAGGACACTGTAGAGAGGTTGGTGCTGGTATCTTCTCACAGGTAATTAGCGACAGAACGAGAGGGAATGGCTTCAAGCTCCAACAGGGTAGGTTTAGACTAAACATTAGGAAAGAATTTTTCACAGAAAGAGTGGTCAGGCATTGGAATAGGCTGCCCAGGGAGGTGGTGGAGTCACTATCCTTGGACGTGTTTAAGAGTCATTTAGATGTGGTGTTAGGGGAATATGGTGTAGGGGGGAACTTTGTAGAGTAGGGTAGATGGTTGGACTCGATGATCCCAAGGGTCTTTTCCAACTGAAATGATTCCATGATCTTTAGTCTCTTATTGTGGCAGCTGAATGTTGGGTTTATTTCTTATAAAAGAAAAGTAAAAATGATTGACTGGCCAATTGCATATTACCCTTCACAATAAGCATCACATGCAGTACAGAGATTGCTAGTACGTAAAGCCAGTGGTTTGGGTTTTTTGAAGGGGACAGGAGTGTGATAGCCTAGAAATGAAATCAGTGCTTGCAAAACCAAAAATGACATTTGGACATTTCTGTCCAGAAAAGTTGTGGATGCCTCATCCCTGGAAGTGTTCAAGGCCAGACTGGAAGGAGCTTTGAGAAACGTGGTCTAATGGGAGTTGTCCCTGCCCGTGCCAGTGGGGTTGGAGCTCAATGATCTTTAAAGTCCCTTCCAACCCAAACCATTCTACTTGCCTTCTGTGTTTCATTATATATTAGTTTCCAAAGTTCAAAGACAATTCTCTTGAAAATGGAATATTTCTAGTTGTGCTTCAACAATGAAATCTAGTAAGTTATTTTCCTCCCATTCCTGCATTAAGCACTGGGAACTGAAGGGCACAAAGAATTAAAGATAGAGTGTATGGGTTGGAAGAGACTTTAAGGGAAAGGACTTCATGAGGTTTGCATGAGGTCCTTCATGAGGTCCACTTCTCAAGCTTCCTCTGGCACCCCTTCCCTCCAGTGTGTTGACTGCTCCACAGAGCTTGGTGTCATCAGCAAACTTGTGCACTCAATCCCACTTTTTAGGCTGCTGACAAAGATGTTAAACAGCACCAGTCCCAGTTCCCTTAAAAACGCCACTGGTTGCCACTTGGACATCAAGACATTGACAGTTAAAGTAAAAGCTTAATTTACACATCAAAAAAAGTCTCGGACATAAACATGACAATTCAGATAAGTAACATGGAGAGAACATTGCAAAAGAGAACACTATATTTTAGTCTATTTGCATGCCACTGTTTATAAGATGTAGCTCTGTTTGCCTATATACCCATCTTTTATTGAGATGCCCCTTACTGACAGCTAATGATTGCTACCAAAGCAGTAAAGTATCATTGCACAAATCTTGTTCCTGAACTTCAGCTACCAGATACTTGCTGGTAATGCTAATGTATCCTAGTTTGTAGTTCTTCTCTCATAATCTTCACACCCAGGGTAAACCTGATACTCATTAATATGAACTGTCTGTCTCCTTGATTTCCCCAGCTGCTCTGCTACTGTCAAATTTGGATTGCTTTTCTAGCACTATAGGGAAAGGTAATATGCCAACTCTTTTATAAAACCGATTCAAAGTATTTTAGGAGTAAGAAATCAAAAGTGTGTAGAGTGGTGTGGTAAAAACTAATTGTCAACCCTGGGAAGAATTTAATCTGAGGTAAGCATAAGATTGCCTCTAGCTATTAAATTTTACAAAGGATTTGACCAGATCTCCATTGCTCAGCTACCTTCTGTCTTTGGCGGAATTTTTCCTTCGTTCTTCTTGCCATTCCTTTTGGAGTCCCTAAAATGCACTCCATTGTCATACCATAATCCTAGGTGAAGACTCTTTGAATGCTGGCTAACATATCTAGTAAAGAGAGACCCTTCAGATAAGCCTCCATCTGGATCAGATCACCCATCATGTCTCTCCAGCATGAACATGAATTGCCATATCTTGTACTCTGGGAGCAAGGTAGTAACCATGTACATCACTGTTTAAGTTGCCTCATGAAACACTGGCAAAACCCATCTGAGAATAATTCAGTTTCATCACTTCAAAACCACCAGTAAAATCTGTTGCATCTATTACTGTAACATGCCAGTGGTGATTCTTGTGAGGTGCCATCGCAAGAGTGATAAGTGGGACGGAAACAGCCTATATGTTCTTTTCACTGATTGTCAATGAAATGATAAAGATGCTTAGAATGAGAGAACCATTTAAAATAAAACAACTGGAGTGGAATCTTTTTGTGGATTTACCACTTCAATTGAGGCAATACTCAAAAAGGTCTTTACTTTAATACACAAATTGTCATTAATGAAGACAACAATGAAAGTAGACTGTCCATTTACAGAAACTTCTAGTCAATGACATTAATTAAAAAAACATCAATAGCTGTCACTAAGATAAAAACATGTAAACTATTATTCCTCATTTATCAGTTTAAATTTGTTCTTAATCCTTTAACTTTATCTATCAATTTTGATCAGCATTCATTATACCTCAGAAAAAAACAGCAACAACAAAAAAATCCTTATCTTCACAAATTGCTAAAAGAGAAGGTTTTCTTTGGCAAGAGACATAAAATTGGAAACCATAAATAGGTTGCACACCATTTCTAAGGGAGGAAGAAATTAAGAGTCAAAAGAAAAGCAGAAATTTTCTAAAGCTTTTCATATGCACACTAGCGCCATAATTGCGAACTATGTAAATATAGTCAGGGATATACTGGAAATGATCCACTCTCACTTTCTCTGATATGCAGTAATTATATTAAACCAGAAATGAATCAGATTAGAGTAGGACTTTAATTAATTATCAAAAAGAATGCTGAATACTGTCTGCATATGGATCTGCATTCTCCACTGTCACTCTTTTTAGGAATAAGGATCTCTTTCCTGGAGATGATTCTGTAAGTGGGAATCAGCAAACCAGCTGCCTTCCAGGTAGGGACACAATGCTGTCCATGCATACAACCATCACTCTATGCCATCAGCATTTATAGGCGCATTGGTTCTATTTCCACTTTCAAAGCTCATACAATTGTGCTTCTCTTGACCAGGGTACATAAAGCAAAGATATTTTAGCTCACAATGCCACAAAGCCCAGATGGTTGTTACTGAAGGGCTTATGCCTAGTTCAGAAGCGATGTCAAAAGATAGGCTACACCATGCCTTGAATTATTTCTGTTCTGAAAGTTTACCAGGGCATGTACAAGCAATGCAAGAAGAGTTCCTTTTCTACACCTGGAATCTCTTCCTTAAAGCATTAGTTTCTGCTATGGCATCTCCCATCCCACTGCTTTTTCCCTCATCATCACCTCTACCTCCATTGTTATCACCTCATAAAAGCCAGTCAATGGAGCACACAGAAACATACAGGCATTCTGCAGTGCCAGCAACATGCCATCACATAGCTTTGTCAACAAGGGGTCCAAGTATTCATATAAGTGCAGCCCTGATCATTCTCTGGAAATGCCCTCTTGCCAGCGAGTGTTAGTTAACTCAGCGTGTAGAAGTGCAGGTGTCCCTGAGATGCACAGTGCTCACAAAGTCACAACAAACTCAAATCACCAGCTGAGCACCTATACCACCTCCAAACTCATTCTGAGGTTGCAGTGGGGACTTACAGCTAGCCAAGCACACTGTAGCAAGTTCCAACAGGCACATCCCACCTACCAAGCTTGAAATTACAAAAAACAACAAGAGAGTAATCTAGAAATGACAGAAAAACATCAACAGTTAACCTGGGACTTCAACTACTGCTAACAGAGCAAGTCCAAAGCAAACTGAGAAGCCCTCACACAACTAACTACTCACTAGTTCTGGAGGCAGTTAGACACAGCAAGTGCTGTGCATTTCCCTCATTAGCTACAGTTATGCCTCTGAATACACAGAGGTTTGAGTACCACATGCTAAGCAGCTTACATTTAAGTCCTAATTAAAACAAAGGAAAAAAAAAAAAGCCTTTTCCACCTAATTCCTTAAGGGAGTCAAAATAATAATTCTTAGCACCAAAGACACAGAATAATGGACTCCACAGGGTACGTATGTACCCACAGCCACAGAAAACCAGAGGGGAAGTTAAAAACACAAGTTCAACACCTCCTTTTCTGAGAAGACTCAAAAGCAAATCAGCCAAACCAAGAAAAAACATTATTTTCTGACACTATTCAGCAAGAAATCACCTGCAAAAGGGGCTTCTAAATGATAACTTCCAAGAACAACCAAAAATCAGGTACTTACCTACAAACTCTGAGTAAAACATGCATGGAAAAGGAATGAAGATTTGCCTCTTTTGCTGCAGCCCTTGTAATTACCTGGGTGTGGTCACTACCTCCAGGTCCTTTCTGTGACTTCTTCACCTTGCTGTATGAGCAGTTTTTCCTTTAATTTCTATTAACCCTTTTACCAGAAGGGACCCTTTTCTAATTAGTAGTACTGCATGGCCACAATCATTAATCTTCCTGAAAAAGCAGCTATTCTATTTCTGCACTAGCTACTGAATACTTTTTTTAAACCTCCTGGCATTGTTTTCTGGTAGCAGTTACTGACTCTAGCAATATGGTCTACAGCCAGAAGCAGGGTTGGAAAAGAGCAAAAATTTAATGTCTCCAATTGTGATACTAATTAGAAACCAGAAAGAGTTGTCTTTCTTTTTGGGTCATGACATATTTTAGAAGTGAATGCAGCAAGCTGATGGATGTGAGTAGATCCCCCAGTGAGTTCCCAGCGTATAGGAAGGTAAGGAAAATGGTTGTGCAGCACAGTTTGAGTAATTAGGGGCCCTAATTAGAATATAGAACTATGCTTCCAGCATCCATATAATTTTGCTTGGTTTCCATTAGGAAATGTGTCTTCCATTTTTCCTCCAGGTTGTCTTCAAATAAAGCTTTCTGCTTTTGATTGTGACTATTAAATTAAATTACTGTGTATTTAAGGCTTAAAGTTTAATTCAACAGATTATTTAAGTATATGTTAATTCTAACCATATGAATTGTCTCATTTAATAATGCATTAATGGGATACTTAACCCGGTCACATTAAATTGTCTTTAAGTGCTTACCCTAAAACTTAAGTTAGGAATCAAGAGAATTAATCTTTATTTTTAGTGCTCATATTTGTAATATTTCATCTTCTTTCTTAAGAAAATACAGTAGCAGTAGGTTGTTGGCTGTCTAAAAATTCCCATTTCCCTTCCTTCTTATATACTATTCTTTTCTGTTTCCCACTGCTTACCACTTATATGGTTCTTTGTATTCCCTTTTTTTTTTTTTTTTTTTGATTTAAAACATATTGATGAGTTATAAACAAAGATTTTAAAAGAATTTTCTGGGTAGGTAGGATATTTGTATATTCTTGGGATATAAAAAGATACCCCCTTAATGTAAATATAAGACATTTACTAAGGGAAATTATTTGTGCTAGGATATTGCGAGGACATTTGCCAATGTCCTGATTTTTTAATGTCTCAAAAACTGAAGAAAGCAAACAAGCCCTCTGAGGCAACCTCCTGATACAGAGGATTTAATGTGTAGTCGTTGTGCTACTCCAATTTGAGAATGTCCAGAGTCCAGTCATTAATTAAGATCATTGTAAAAATATTCTGCTTGCTTCCTTATTGAATTAGGACAGTGACATTTATCATTCAAAAAAGTTTGCTGGTGGTATATAAGGAAGCTATCTGAAAGTTAAGCTACTAAATATTTTATACTGGTAGCCTCTTTGAGTGCCTTTCAAATTCTCAGACAAGCACAAAATCAAAGTAACAGCCTATCCAAATGGGAGTAAAATATGTTTTTAAGCATTGCTCATATTTTCAGAAAGAACATTGCTCGAGGCTGTTTCTGAATCTATGTACACACACAGTTTTCCACCATGGGTCATGCAAGAACTCCAGCTGTAAGGAATTAAAGCATCTTCAAGTAGTTTGACTAAGAAAATTTCTGTGAATAACCAGTGACTTTAATGATGTTATATTTTAAGTGTAAGCATTGCCAATACCTCTGTACTGTATGAAAAAAAAATCATCATGAATACTTTCTGCTACTCTAGAAAACTATTAAATGTGAACTCTTTCTCTGAAATTAGAGCAATGATATGACTTCTGTAATTGGTGTTGATTTAAAGGATTGTCACCTAAACCTACAAATTTAAAAGAGCTGGAGGAAATTAAAACAAAGTAAGATATGGGTGCCTATAGTCCAAAGTCTCCTTTGAAAAATCCAGTGTGCGCCTTTTTCAAAATGTTTTCAAGCCAAAATCCTGCTGTTCGCTCTAATGTTTCTGAGGATAAAGGATGGAAAGTAGATAAAAGTATAGGATTTTCAAAAAAAACTCAAGAATTACAGCATCTGAAGTGTCCTATTTTTAACTAATGCAGTTCATAGAAAAGAAAAAAAAATAGAAAAAATACTATCTGTAGCAACCGCCATTAATTAAATAGAGTGAATATTGTACACTTTCAAAAGCTTTTCTATTTATAGAAAAGTTTGGTAATTTACTGTACACTGGTAGTCAATATCATAACCCAGAAATCTTTTTTCATTTCTACATGAAAATTGGCCTCTCAAGACAAATTGTGTTTCTCAAAACTCATAAGTGAAGCAAAAAAAGATATCATAATGAAAGTCAGCCTATAATATATATGTATATACTTCATGTATTACATCAGAGTAGTCATTATCTTTCCTCCTGTTGGAACATTTATGTTCTGAAATATGCTCTCTAAGTTTACAAATATTTTTCCCCTAGAGTGTTACTGACACACCGGTACTGGTAGTTAATGATAGGCTTTGTGTTGGAAATAAGACAAATATAAAACCTCTAATGTAGTAACAAACTGTTAAGTGGAGTCTGAGAAATGAATACTTAATACTAGTTTTATTGCAGTGGGAATGGAAGAATTTATTTTGAGACTACAGTGTTTGCTTGCAATATTCCTCTATCATCTATCTCTTCCTAGAATGTTGACAAGTAAAAGTTACTTGTATTTTGTCACCACTCAGGCTTAGTCCTTAGACAGCATGTGATAGGGGCCACCCGCAAGTGACAGTCGTTGCACTCTTCCAAGAGTGCAAATTACCCTGGAGCTGCTTGGAAGAGCAACCAGTGTGTATTTTTGCACCTTCCTAAGCTGGCTGTGAAGCAGAAATGTTTACTTTATCTGAAGTCTTCATTCTGCACAATGGATTTGTCATGTTCACTAAAATAGGCAAGAGCCCAAGCCTGAAAAGTAATATCATAAAAACACAGAATCGTGGAATGGTTTGGGTGGGAAAAGACTGTTCCAGTGTCCCACCACCCTGAACAGTAAAGAATTACTGCTATCCAATCTAAATCTACCCTTTTTCAGTCTAAAACCAGTACCCCTCATCCTATCATTGCACTCCTTGAAAAAGAGTCCCTTCCCATTTTTCTTGTAGGCCCCCTGGATGGCTGCTAAAATCTCTTCTCCAGGCTGAACAACCCCAACTCTCTCAGCCAGCCTTCACAGGAGAGGTACTCTAGCCCTCCTCCTCTGTGGCCCTCCTCTTAACTTGCTCCAGCAGATCTATGTCCTTCTTATGTTGGGGTCACCAGAGCTGGATGCAGGACTCCAGATAGGGTCTCATGAAAGCAGGGCAGAGGGGCAGAATCACATTTCACAACCTGCTGACCATGCTTCTTTTGATGCAGCCAAGGATACAAGCTACAAGCACACATTGCCAGCTTATTTTGAGCTGCTCGTCAACCAACACCCCCAAGTTCTTCTGTAAGGTAATTAAACAATTAAGCAGTATATCATAATGTATGCAGGAAGCAAAATCTTGGCATTCTCTTTCAAGTGCATGTTAATGAAAAATAATGATTTAAGTACTGCTTGAAGCTTCCACCAATTAAAAGTTCTGCTAAGCCAGAGAGTCTTTTTTCTTCCGCTATTGCAAATGTATGGTAATGTGACTTAGCTCAACTGTCTTTTGTCACAGGCCACATTAAGTGCCATTACCCTCTATTTCCCTTGAGCTAAGAATGTAGCTGCTGTGGCTAAGCTGATGCATGGTAAGTGACTGCAAGAAGCAGCTTGAATGTGAACTTGACCTATCACAACTTTCTTTTAATGCCATTTTTCACAGTTATTGCTATGGGGTTATTTTAATGTTCTGTAGGGGAGAAGAGGAGTTGTGCCATTTTCTAGTTTTTATTTTCACAGGAATACAAATGCACAGCTATTATGTACAGCTGCAGTGACATGTGTGCCATGCTATTTTAACTAGCAGCAGAATGACTGTTATTTTAGATAGGAGAATATATTCACACTGTGCACTGGATTCAGAAGAAAGGCAGCACTGGCCTCTTGGGTCTGCAGGTTTAGGGAAGGTAAGGCCCAAATATTCTCAGCCAGACCCAAGAATAGGAAGCACTGGTGAAGTGCCACATGCAGGGCTGTGTTGAGAAAAGCCCTCAGGTTCTCCTTTCTCCTACCTCCCTTCTCCAACCTCAGTCCCATATGTGCTTCTTCACCATGAAGAAGAGGTAGGTCAGCTTACAGACCTCAGAGGCACATTCTGCCTGCCCTGTGTATGCAACAAAATTTAACAGCCGTGAAAGCTGCACTAGAAAAATCATGTCTGTCTGACATGGAGACTGTCCATTCAGCACATCTGTGCCTGCTGTTTGCCTAATGTTCTTTTCTCAGTATCTATACCCACTTTTTCTCACGCAACAGAGGGTATAACTACATACCTTGGATGGAAAGGAATTTCATGTGACAAAGTAAAACCACCCCAAAGGCTTGTGGACATTACTGGAAAAGCTGGAGTAACTCAGAAATCAAGAGAAGAATCTGATAACAGAAAATGTTGCACAGCTTCAATGCATGTGCATTCCATCCATTATTTCCACCATTATGTAATAATTTTCTGTTGGTCTCAAGTATATCAGCTTCAAAAGTGTGCATCTCCTCTTATAAACCAGACATTATGTGTCATTTCCTCCAATGACACAATGATTTGTTCAGTATTGTCCTTTAAGCATTGTTGCCTTTTCTTATCATATTCAATTTCTATTAAAAAAGACCAACCAAACAAACAAAGCAAGTAATGTTGGATGGCTGATATGGATAGAAATTATTATTTTCTGAAAATGAAAGGTAATTTCATTTTAAAACTCATTGTGGCACTTATCCCAAAGCTACTGAAATGTGTGGAAGGAGGAGGGAGTAAAATTATCTTTGAAGCTTCATAGTTTTGTTACTATAACTTTAAAAAAAAAATAAATAAACTTTAACAGCTTTTTACTATGGAAACAGGACATTTAGTCTCAGTAGGTATCCTGAGTGCTGCATTTTAAATTTTATTTTTATTTTTTTTTAAAAAGGGCCTGTGGGGGAAAATGATTAGGATGAAAGGATAGGTCTGGAACTTCAGAATAATTTTAACCAAACTTTGCCAAATTTTTAATTTTTAACCAAAGTTGCCAAACTTTGAAGCCTCCATGAAACACAGACTGTTGGGGAGTACTCTAGAATTGCTGGCTAATATGAAAAGAATTATAGATAAACAGCTAAGATAACTGCAACCATAAAGAAAATGCGATAAAATTTTCAATATAATATACAGAACAAGAAGGGGAAAAAATATACAGAACAAGTCTTATGAAAGATTTGAGGAATAGTTTACGCTTTTCTAAAATCTAGAATTAATGAAGCGGCTTTAGATAAAGCTTCTTTGTGCTTGAAAGGAAAACACTAGACATATCCTGAGGCTTTTGAGCTAAGAGAAGGTTAGAAGATACTATCAAAATGGAAAAACTTTTGTGCCCTGTGACTGCAAGTGCATGATGCAGGAGGCAGTTAATGAAGTCAGCCCTCCAGCAAGACAAGGGACATCCAGGGCATTATTTGCAGTATTCCCCTTTTTCTGGTAAACGACAAGGCTAGAGCTTTATCTGTCACAGTTTTCAAGTGAAAGCCAAGTTTCTTCTGCAATCTGAAGTATCTGTAAGCCTGGATTTGAGGGGGAAAAAAACCAAACCAAAACAAAACAAAAACCCCTAAAAACCCCAAGAAAACAAAATAATCAGAGAATCATAGAAAGATAGAATGGTCCAGGTTGGAAGGGACCTCCAAAGACCTCTGCTCCAACCTTTCATGGAAAAGGGAGCCTAGATGAGGTTATCTGGCACCCTGCCAAATCACATCTTGAAAACATCTGGTAATAGGGACTCCACCACGTCCCTGTGGAGGTTATTCTAGTGAATAATTGTTCTCACTGTAAAAAAATGTTTTTATATCGAGATGAAACCTCTCCCACTGCCTGTTGCCACTTGTCTTTTCCATGTGGTTCCTTGTGATGAGAGGGCCTCTCCTCTTTGAAGCAGTCCTTTAAGTACAGCAATACTGTGATGAGTCCTAAGTTGTCTCTTGTCCCCGGAAAAATAGACACTAATATACAGTATTCACATGTAACTTTAACTTATAGTATAAACTTTAATGCACAGAATTTAGGAAAAATAAAAAAAATTTAAAAAGAGATTTTTATGGAGCAGTTGGCTCCAGCTACAGATTACATAGATAATAAGGATGAAACTCCTAACTGGATGTTTCAGGTAGTTTCTACCTCCCATTCTCCCATACAACCAAGCTGACTACACCACAGCCTACATGAGTCTAACTACTAATTGCCAAAGCCCTGCTCTTCCCTTTTCAGGACAAACCCATCTTGTCCTTTCCACCAGCTCTCCCATTGATTTTTTTCAATATAGCCCCTTCCAGCATAGAAAGACATCTCAAAATTTTGTTTTGTCTGTTTGTTTTGATGGATTAGTGTGGGTGAACAGGATTGTGGAAGAAGCGGAGACCAGAAGAAGAAATAGAAGAAGCAGGAACACCATCAGGCAAAGGCCCATGATCAAGCCTTAACGACTGACAAACAATGACTAACAGCCTGACTGATAGAGGGGAATTCTGCTCGACTGGCAGCTGGGGGTTGCAGGGGTGTGTCGGTTGGGAAAGGACATACATCAGTACTATATAAGCTGCCTGTTTTGTTATAGTAATTCTGGTTGCTTCATACGCTACAAATGGCGCCCATGTTGGGCATTACACAGGAGACTGACAGACATCCCGACTGGTAGTGCAGCCCAATGGAAAGGACTGATTTTACTCATACGCTACAGATTAGTCCACTGATTCAGCTCCAAGTGGGGAGAGAGGCCCCCAGAGTCAACATAAAGTAGGAACCATTACAACTAGAACCCCATTGGGTTTGTGCTGCTATTCAACTCCAATGCTGAAGTGCTCTTGCTGGTACCCACCCTCAAAATAATTATTAGCAAAAGGACAGAATCCTTCAACTCTATGCCATTGTGAATTTATTCTCAGTTTTTTTCAGTCTCAGCGTATTTGTTTCCTTACATTTTTTGTCCTCTGTTTTCAAGTATGGAGGCTAATTTGGTAACATAGGACATGCTGAAGAATCAGTGCAAAAGTCTGACAGGGAACTGCTGGCTCTCCAAATATGTTGATAATAATAAATTTAATTGCTTCAGAATGTCAACTGTGTGTCAGCAGTTTCCATAAGCCATAATTTACACATCCGCTCTTTCAAATAAAGATTTTACAGATAAAGAGAAGGAGTACTCATATCGTGGTTTCCGAAATGACAAATGGAGGTATCTTTTTGAGAACAAATATTCTGGGAGTGCTGAATAGTAGTATACTGTCTCGAATTCAATGGGTAGAGCACTAGGGCTTTGTATCTGACATTTCATTTAAAAAAATAGCCTGTGCCTGAGTAGAACAAGAAAGAGGAAGGCTGTGTTTAAAAATGTAAATGATGATTCAGACACTTCCAATTTCTTTTCATAGACTACAATATTAGTACCTGGTCAAGATACATACTTTTCCCCCATCGTGATTATGTGTCTATAAAAGCTGAAACACAAGAAGTTTTAAAGTGACATACAGAAGCCAGTTGTCCCTTTCTATTCAACATCTATATGATCCACATTAAAATAACAGCCTATAGCATACAATAGAGGTATCCAAGCTAGATAAGATAGTGAAGGAAAGGTTACTCATATCAATGCAGAGCTCAGGGGGAACTACACTGCCTTGTTTCTGGTGTTAAATCCAGTGATTGTCACACACCTGAATAAAGGAGTCCTATCTTTAAGTAGTTTGCCCAAAGTCATAAAGGGTTGAGGCAGCTACTGTGGGAACTGAGCTGGTGCTTTGCTTGCAGCGCTTAGTTGGTCTAACAGTGATTTCACTGTCCCTTCCTCAGCTGTGAAGAACAGATCTGAGCTTTCCTTGTCTGGTACAAATCAGTGATGGTGTATCATCACCTTCAGCAGTGCTCACACTCAATAGCCACACTATGAAAATGGCATGCTAAAAAAATAATAGCTTCACTCAAAGTCAATGTAACCTTAATGACTTACACGAGCTGTTCATTATCCTTCATGATTCCTTTTCTACCAGTGTTGCCCCATCTTAAGTACTTTCTTCTTAACTAATGAAGTGTTGCTGGGTTGTTTTGCAAATTAAAAATAAAAACCCCATTTACTGGGAACAACACTACTAGATTAGATATGTGCATTATTAGTTCCACATCAAAGGCAAGATTCTTTATTTATCCTCTTATTCACCCCTTCCTTTACTTCTTACCTACAGAAAAAAAAAACAACAACAAAACAACCAAAAAAATCCAAAAAACCAACCAAACAAAACAAAAAACCCCACCCCAAAACGCAAGATTTTAATAATGGGATAAAGTTCTCAAGGGAGGAAAAATAAAGCCCAACATAGTTCAAAGACCAAAGAATCAGTATTGATCGACACAGTGAGAAAGATTGTTACTCCAGAAATTGTTTAGTTCTCCTTATGGAGCCCTAATTGAGAAAGGATTGAGTAAAACCATATTTCTACTGCAACTTCTTTAAGGCACAAGACTTTCCATTGGGTAAGAAAACTGGTTTTTTGTGTTTTTTCTGCAGAAAGCACTACTATCCTTGTCCAGCCTTCCTATCCATCTAAGGGCCAAATAGAGGTCACATTTCTACAGGGCTCTTTGTTCAAACAACTCTGTGTACTAAATTGTGTTAAAAGATTGACATTTGCACTTTTCTGGAAAGCTTGCTGGTTCAGTTCAGAAAAACAACTGATAAACTTGCACAATAATAATATTTTGCTTCTGACTCCAGCAAAATCAAAACATCCAGGATAAAGAATAATGAAAAATGTTTTTCACTCAGTTTTCTAAAGTGTTTTTGTTTGAAGTCTGGTTTGAATTTTAGATTTAAAGCTCAGGCCAGTTCCTATTTTATCAACAGTGGTTCTAGCTGTAATCCCTTCAATTCCTATGTGCCCAGGATGCACAGACAAATCCCAGAAAGCTCACTAAAAGGCAAATTGGCCAAAGGAAAGTTGTTTAGCTTCCTCTCCTCATATAAAAGGATTTTGTTTCTCTTCTCTTTGCATCTTGCAATAATTTTTTTTTATATAACAGTTATACATTGTCTTCCTATGTGCTTGTCATACAGTATTCATACACCTGCGAATCTTCCCACTGTGTGTATTCCACAATGAAAATTGCACTTCAATAAATCAATACCATATTTTAGGCAAGCTTCAGCTCCCTGGATGAGCCAGAATATCTCACTTAGTGTAAGAACTGACTGACTGCTAAAAATGGATTAGAAATTTTAAGTGAAATCAGTATTAAAATTACATGAATTAGCAAAACTAATATCGTCCCAATGCACAAGTTTCTTATAGCTCTATTTTCTAAAGCCCTTAATATAAACAAATGCAAAATATATTTGATACAACAGACATTTAGGAACACAAATATATTGGAAGATGTCAGTTATTAGATCTGTTTTTCTCCTAATTAATATAATAGTATTATTTCTGCATTTCTATGACATCATAAATTCTGCTGGTTTCTCCTATACTTTTATCCAGAGAAAATATCAGAAACATAGGTGATTAGACCTGGCAGCAGAATTAGTCTGACAGAAAAGCATTTTAAAAATCAGTAATTATTGGCAGGGGAGTTGGACTAGATGATCTCTATGGTCCCTTCCAACTCCAAAAATTTCAGTGATATTCAGTGATAGCAAATGAAAAAAAGAACTTTACATAACAGTTCCTATAATGGGTTAGGAATACTCTTGTGTTGTTTTATAGGTAGATAGCATAAATGCTACAGGAAACTAGTAAATCAGTTGCATGCATATTTTAATAATATACTTCTGTTTATGCAGGAATAGGCTTAGTATGTCTGTGTCAGTTCTTTAGAGGAAAGTTGCAGTGATTTTTCATGTGAACAAAACCAAAGTTATCTGATATTTAAATCCTGTGCAAATCAATTTTAAAATTGGTCAGGCAAGAGAAAATATCCATTTGCTCATGTTAAAAACACCTGTATTAAATTAACTCAATTTAAAAGCAGCTAACAAGATGCTATAATTTCATAATAGGTTTTATTGTAATACGTAGTATTCTAATTTCTGTAAACTTTTCTGTATGGAAGTATAGCATATGATTATGTGGGAAAAAGATAACAATTTTTGTGATAGTCTATGAATGTCTGTCCATTTGTCTACTACTGATCCAGGAAGAAATCCGTATTTTTGTGAAAGTTAAAGTCAGTAGTGAAGGTCTTCCTTTTTTCCTCCAACAGTTGCTGACCCATTCTCACATGGGTGACAATATGCACGGCTTTTCTTTCATCTCCTTTGTTAAAAACAAATGTCTTCAGCTTTATGAATGACTTCTGAACAAGGGACAGGCACCGGAAGTGGGAATGGTCACCCCCAGTGAAAACCAGTCTGATTTTCTTCCTCTCTTTCTTTACCATACACTAATTAATACACTTGTCTTTTACTCTACTGTGGCATACCAACCGAAAATAGATTTCTTGCTTAGGGGTGTCAGTCTGTAAGTGATTTCTCGGGCACAAGCTACACGCAGTGAAGTGCATACAAGATTAGACAGGTGAGCTTTGCTCAGTCTGGATGCTTCTATCTAAACGTGATCTGAAAGACTTGCTGGGAAGACGACACTACAGGTGCAGAAGCAGCGGCTGAGACCTGACTAGTCACACCAATGTTTAGCCTCGTGGCGATCAAGGCCTCTGTACCACAGTTTCATCATATAGCTATAGGCACCCCAGTTTGAGAATATTTCTCTGTATATTCTGGAGCAGAAAAGAGCAATGGTTATTGCATGCAATTGTGAGAAGTAACTATGAAAAAGACTTAACGCTTATTGCCACAAATATGAAAAGCCATGCTCTAGTGAGATGGTTACAGTGATATTTCTGTTGCAGATGAAGTAGAGCCAACATATCAAACATTTCCAGTAAGTCTTCACTGATCAAATTGCTGTACATATGTTGTTCCAAAACCTTGATGAACAAATGCAAAAGTAGGTCTGCACAAAACTGCAGGCACTGCCTGTCTGGGGAATTTTTACAATGTTCTCTGCTGTTCTCCAGCTCCTGAATTTTGTGGTGGGAGTCCCTGAGCTGGTCGTCACTTCTAATTATGAAACAATGCCTTGATATGCCAGCCACAAGAAAATCTGTACATGTAAGAATGAACTGTATCACTATGAATCTGTTGGATATCTTTGTTTCTTGCAAAGTCAATCACCCGCTCCCTTTTCTTACTTCCTTTTCATCTTAAGAGGTAGCCAGTATATTTAGCAATGGATTATTTTCTTTCAAAATCAAGGAAACATAAATAACTCTTTATAAACAAATATATTATGTTTGGAAGGAGTGATTCAAGGAAGGTAAGTTTTTATTTTCTTTGTGTCACATAACAATTAACTGACCACATCTGCACTTCCATTATTTGGGGTTTTTTTACCTGTCTAGATGTGATCAATCCTCTTACATAACATTGGATAGCACCAGTGAAGGATTTTAAAAGTCTCATTAAAAATATTTACACTGCAAATTATGTTTGCCGTATCCCAGGCATAATAGAAAAAGAAAGGAAGCCAAAAACATGTGATCTCACCTAGTGCACTCAGTGTCGGTGCAGCCATAGAAAATTAGCACCAGGACCCTGATGCTATAAAGCATTTGTGACTTTTACTTCTGTTACTCATCTGTAAATCTATCCAGGAAGTAGTTTGGGTAATAATTCATCTCTTATATGTGCCCACTTGCTGTTCCTATAGGAGCAGATAGTAGTTTACAAAATTATCTGTCTAAATTTTCCTCTAGCTCTCTCTATTCTTGTTCCTCCTGCCTGTGAAGTATATTTTGCTCTATGCTCCAAATTTATTTTTTCTTCCCAGACGTGCTTTCTCATCTAGTATATTAATCTGTTTCAAAACATTTTACCCCTAGCTTACTGCCTCTGCTCACAAACATTTTTTTTTCTCCTCTTGAAGTGTGTTCAGATGGTGGAGACTCTGTTGCACTCTTCTTTGCTTTGCTCACACATGCAGAAAAATGGAGGTTCCTTCTGCTTTCAGTTTTTACTGGTCACTCTTTAAATGGTCAACATGGAAGCCTAAGCCTACAGAAACTGCAAAAAGCCAAAGACCTCTTCACAACTGAGCCCTTACCATTTCCTGACAACATACCCATGACACATCATGCCTGTACTCTTACAGCAAGACATAAAACACACTCCATGTCTTCCATATTTAAAAATAGCAAAGAATACCAATGATCTATCATTGCTTTTTTTAAAGCCTTGCTCTTGGAACTGGTATCTTGCTGACAGAAAAGTCATGGATAAAAATGACTTTTTAATTTTTGTTTTAAATATTCACTTTAATCACTGTATGCAAGCTTGCCAGAGGACTTTCCCCTGAATTGAAATTTAATTGAAAATTGAATTTAAAACTCGTGGGTTGAAACAAAGGCAATTTAACAAAACAGCAAAGGCCACAAGAAA
>BJBW01013330.1:0-35345 GCA_004320125.1 Scolopax mira | reverse complement strand
CTCTCCCCAGCTTTCCTGTAGCCCCCCTCAGGTACTGTAAGGCTGCTATTAGATCTCCCCGGAGCCTCCTCTTCTCCAGGCTGAACAACCCCAGCTTCCTCAGCCTGTCCTCGGAGCAGAGGTGCTTCAACCCTCTAATCATTTTTGTGGCCCTCCTCTGGACCCATTCCATTAGGTCTATGTCCTTCTTATATTGAGGGCTCCAGACCTCAGTGGGCTAGTGCTGTGCTTGCTTATATTACATGCAGTTATACCCATCTTGTGAGTTTACCTGGGGTGTAGACCTGCACTGTGAACATCTTCTGAGCCCTACAGCAACATGCAATTCCCTTTCCTTTTGGAAAGACTCATAGAATCATAGAATCGTTTGGGTTGGAAGGGACCTTTAAAGGCCATCTAGTCCAACCCCCCTGCAATGAACAGGGACATCAACTAGATCAGGTTGCTCAGAGCCCCATACAACTTAACCTTGAAAGTTTCCAGGGATGGGGCATCTACAACCTCTCTGAGCAACTTGTTCTGGTGTTTCATCACCCTTATTGTAAAAAGCTTCTTCCTTACATCTAGTCTAAATCTTCCCTCTTTCTCTTTACAGCCATTACCCCTTGTCCTATCACAACAGACCTTGCTAAAAGCTTGTCCCTAACTTTCCAGTAGGTCCCCTTTATGTACTGAAAGGCTGCAACCGAATGTCCCTGGAGCCTTCTCTTCTCCAGGCTCTGGACGAAGAGCTCTCTCAGCTTGTCCTCATAGGAGAGTTGCTCCAGCCCTATGATCATCTTGTGGACCCATTCCAACAGGTCCATGTCTTTTTTACATTGGGGGCCCCAGAGCTGGATGAGTACTCCAGGTGGGATCTTATGAGAGTAGAGTAGAGGGGCAGAATCACCTCCCTTGACCTGCTGGCCACGCTTCTTTTGATGCAGCCCAGGACGTGGTTGACCTTCTGGGCTGTGAGTATACATTGCCAGCTCATGTAAGCTTCTCATCCACCAACACCCCCAAGTCCTTCTCCTCAGGGCTGCTCTCAATCTATTCTCCACCCAGTTTGTGTTTGTGCTTAGGATTGCCTTGACAAGGACCCCTGCACTTGTCCTTGTTGAACTCCATGAGGTTTGCACTGGCCCACTTCTCAAGCCTGTCCAATTCCCTCTGGATTGCAGAAATTCAAGTGGGGCATCAGCCTTAGGCAGTGCTTAGGTACTACTGTCCTGCTACTCATGACAACTTTCTGCTTGTTAGTTCAGTCATCACAGCAAACAGTAGGAAAGAATCTTTCTTCTGCAATAATTTTAAGGGGATATTGAAACATATTGTAAGCATTCAAGAACATATGCATGCCTAAATGAGAAATAATGTATTTCTAACATACTTTTAGATTCCTTTCACAGGACAACAAATAGTGAATCGTAATCAAAGGGAATGAAGAAAGTGCTAGTCTGTCTCTAATAAAATCCACTTTTCATGTGTTAAGGCAAGTACCGTCTGACTCTTGGCTGACTATTTTTCCAAGCTTGACATAAGAAAGGAACGGACATTTCTGCAGTCTGAACAACAATACTTTCAGGATCTGATAAGCAGATCCTAATAAAAGTTAATTGAAACAGGAAATAGGCAGATTTTTGGCATATATCCATTTTAATGTAAGGACTGCCAGGCTGCTGTAATGTTTTCTTTGGTCTTCCAAAAGTTGTGAAATTTGCGCCTGTGAGATATTGGTGAAGGTGAAGGCGAAGACATGTACAAATGACTTTTAATTTAAGGGCTGAGACACTTACCAATGTATTTATTCTATGTTTCTATTTTTTAATGAAAATCACCCACTAAGCTAAATCTAATATACCCTAGTATTCTTAAGTCGGAGGTTATGTACCTTTCAAAATTCATGCCACCACTGTACCCCTTGCTTGTATTCCCTTTATTAATGGAATAGGTTTTTCACCAATAGGCCTGTCTTACCAGAACAAAGAAAAACTGTAAAAGTAATTTATGTTATGGCAAAATTGGTTCCTGACACAGGTGACATTGCAAGTATCTTTTATCCTTACTGAAAGGGGGGGGAGGGGGCAGGGGGGGGGGCGGGAAGGCAATTCCTGATCAATTATTATATTGTATTTTCCCAGTAATGCCAGACATGTTCAGAAGCTTATCTGTCAGGCAGCTGTGGAGAATCATTCAACTTTGAAGCATTCACTCTTATCAGAGCACATTCATCCGCTTGGACATCGCAAATCAATAACCGAGAATGATTTGGGGGACATTGTGACAAAACAGTCTCTCAGAACATAGCCATTAATGAAGTGGATATTGTGTACATTTTTTTAAGTTGGCTACATTTGGATGTTTAATTCTAGCTACAGTTTACTGTTAGGCATCCCATTTTAGAGCTTCATATTTCTGTGGGCATCTTTTTTAATTTGGGTTTTGACAGAACTAGTTTTGAAGTAAGGGTCTTGCTATATTTAGAAGTTATGGCACTTCTCAGCACAATATGTTGATGAATTTCTCTCTGTAAGTTCATTCTGTTATTTATATCTTTCAGCAAAGATCACAGCCTGTATCCAGTAGCTGTGCTTGGACTGCAACGTAGTTTTTTAGAAAGCATCAATCTTGATTTGACATCATCAGCAAAATGTAGCATTTCCTTCAGTAGTTAATTACCCTCCTTGGTTAAAATTAAATGCATTAATAAAAAAATCTGCCTTTTGTACTTTCTGAATTCATTTATATTCAGCCTTCAACTACTGGAACTTTGGTAACTAGGCAGGAGATAAACTCCTTTACTGTCAAACTTCCGCTTCTCATATTAGATGTGAGACTATGATTAAGTCCCAACCTCTTAACCTTCTCTTTGATGAGCTAAGTAGATTAACCTTCTGGAGTCTTTCACTAGAAGGCATGTCTTCTAATTCTTTAATCGTTCCCTAGGCTCTGTTATGAACCTTGTCCAATTTCTCAGCATCCTTCTTGAAATTTGGATGCTTGAAATAGGCCCAGTGTTCCAGCCACAGTTACACTGGTGCCAAACATAGGATTAATATATTGTACTTCTGTCCCCCTCAATCAATTCTTATGAGTAAATTGGGAGTTGGTCTGCCTCATTTTATACAGATGAAACACAGAGACACTGTCTTACCCTTGAGACTTATTGTCATCCTTTTTGTCATGCTACATCTGTGGTAGCATCCTGATTCTTATTCATAGTGCTGCTCTTCTGCAGACTCGCTGGAAAGCAGCTTGGTGGCTTTGGCAGGCTTCAGTTTAGCTTTCATGTAAAGTCCTCCAATGCATAAGGCTTTTTTTCTTTGATGATCCTCCATTCTAGAGGAGACGTGTAATCAGCTGTGGCAGTGAGCTGATATTTTAAATAGTCACACAGAGCTTCCCTCTGCTTGCAGGATATGTGAGAGCTAAGAAAAGGCAGCACCCTATGCTGCTTGCAGCTTTGTTTGTGCATCCTGATGTGTTCCTGGATTGATAGAGTAGGAAAACAACTGTTCGGTGTTGGACCTCTGTCAGCTTCACATCCCAAGATGGAAGAATGGCTAAATCAATGCCGGGGTGGCACACAGGAACAGATCAAAGTTAATATTTTAGTCTTTATTTTCTAAGTTCTTAAATTTCTAAAGAGTTCTCTACAAAATTTAATATTTTAGTCTTTATTTTCTAAGTTCCTAAAGAGATGCAGTTGCTTCATGGTGCCATTTTCCAATGTCACCTCGTATTTTTTAGTCTTTTCTCTTCCTGTAGTGTTCTTACCATCCATAGACCTGTTTGTGTGGAGGATAGTTTAAGAGCTCAATTCTTGTTCTTGACACTTGGCCCCATAATATTTTGCACCAAATTCCCAGGTCAGTTTAAAAGTCTGAGGGTGAAATGAAAGCTTTGATGAAGTCAGAAAGTACACTGTCAAGCAGTGTACAGCCAAGGCTAGGTTCTTCCCTCAGGCTTTTCCTGGAAGCTCATAGGGAAAGACATTTAAGTAACTATCTGCCTATGGCTTTTTCTATTTTTTTCTCCTGTGCATTTCTAAATTGAAGGTAATATTTTAAGTGTAGGCTAGTTGTTTTGAATCTTATAGTGTCCCCAGCTTTCAGAGAAGTGGTGTCCCTCATTTCAGTGCAAAGACCAAGTATACCATAGAATGCGTTGCTATTTGTCGACAAACAAGAATGTGTGGTCTCATAGAGAGAACTCGGGGAAAGTCAATCACAGAATCACAGAATATCCACAGTAGGAAGGGATCTTAGAGATCATTGAATCCAACTACCAAAAAAACTCCCCAAAAACCCCAAACAAAAAACAAAACACCAAACTGAACAAAAACACCCTACACCCACCCACAGACAGACAAAAAATCAATAATCTTGGGCATTAGAGCATGCCCTGAAGTGCTACATCTACACATTTCTTCAATACCTCCAGGGATACTGACTCCATCACCTCCCTGGGCAGGCTGTTCCAGTGCCTGTTCCAGTACCACTCTCAGTAAATTCTTCCTCATACCTAATCTAAACCTCCTCTGCCTCAACTTTAGACCATTTCTTGAAGTCTTTGACTTCACTCACCAACAAAGGATTGTCCCTATTGGAAGGAAGGAGAGAGCAACTTGCATTGGGCTTACATAAATCTGACGTATAGAATAACTTCTCTGAAGCTCATATATGCATGTAGGATGCAATTAAAAATACCATTATACAGTGAATAAATTATAACTAGCTGAAGGGTATTGCAAATAGTTTGGTTAGAAGATATGGTATGGTAGGATTTACTTTAATGCAGGAAAGTGTTTTTTGAGGTTCTAACATGTAATTCCGTTTTTCTACATACACAGTTGCATGAAGGACCTTTCAATTTTTGTGAAAACACGCTCTTGTTTTAAGGTTGAATTCTATCCATGATAGAAAACTTAAAAGAAATCAAACAAAAAACAGAACCAGAAAGTTGAAAAATATAGAGTTGCAGGCACAGGTACTCAAGTGTATTCATTTTGTCAAGCTTGAAATAATTTTACAAATGAATGGATGAATCTATGACCAATAGCACACACAAAGAAAACAAATATCAGTACTTCAGATGCATTTTTGAAGGATAAAAGGAAATGCTGTGGAAGTTTAGGAGGAAGAGGTATTGCTAAATGTGCTATGTTTTTTCTTATTCTCGTTTCTATATATGGATCACATTCACATTTACTGCACACCTTAGACATATTATGTTTTTCAGGAAAGTATCAGGTTTGCCTTGGTTTCCTTGTCGCTTTTCATTAAGAGTAAAGTAACAATTTTTCTGGGTGCTTTCATTTTATGGTTTTCTTTCTTTCAGTAGTAATATCTTCTGAGAAAGCAATCAGGGAAAAATTTAACAGTGTTCATCTATTCTGTATGGATTAATATTAGTCTTTGCAAATGGGAATGGTCAATATTTTTATGGAAAACAAATCTGTGTGTGTGATAATGATGTGTTAATTAAGTGACTGTTTATAAAATTATACAATCCTTATAGGTTAAGATTATTTTGTGATTCAGAAATTGATACACATTTTAATTAATGCTACCATTAGAATTTACACTGTCACATTTGTGAGATACTCCAGCAAGGGGCAGTGCAGGACACAGAAAGCGGTCTTCACAGTAAATCAACTGCTCCCTAGAGAGGTTTGAATCAGATTTGTTTCAGTCATTCTCAGTATTCAGTTTGTTTACCATAGAAGTTCAAGGAAATGAAATTAATTTTAAATTGAGCAAACACTTTTTGTTATTGGTCTATATGCAGTATATGAAAAGGCAAAACCTTTTCTTAAAGGCAATTAACAATTGTATATCACCCTTAGCATTTGTAATATACATTGTGTATGGAACAATAGGACACAAGATTAAGGCTGCAGAATCAGACCTGATTTTTTACCTTTTACCTTTTAAAAAACAGCTATATGACATTTTTAAAATATTCTTGCAGATAGACAAAATTAATCATACATGCTGTTACAAGCAGAAGATAGGCAGTAATTTGAAACTTTATGCAAGTTAGCAGAAAACATCAATTAGATCAAAATTTATTCGGAATTATTTATGGAACTAAACAAGACCTGCAAAGAAATTTCCAATACGTAATTGTATAAAACTTTTTTTCATATGGGATAGAATTTCAACCTCAGTCTTACCCCTTAAAGCAGGGCAAAAACAGGACATAAGAGAATGCAAATTTTTTCCAGGTTGATTTACACCTTGTCTTTACATTTACCTCCTGATTTTCTTAGAGAAATAATTAGCCTGATGACTGATAGTGAAATTTTAAAAATTGGTGTCATAGAATCTGACCTATATTTCTCTGTTAAATTCTGAGCTTGGCAAAGCCATTCTTAAAAAGTAGCAACCTATTTGCTAATGGTGCAGCAGTCTATGAAATGTCATCGTATTGGAAAGATGGAACAGAAAAATATAAATTTGTTTTCAGGTAAATTGAACATTCTGTTTGTAAAAGCTTGGATAAATTCACCTTGTCAGAACCAGTAATGTCACTGGCCTGGCAATCTAATTCTAGTCGTCTCGTATATATTTAGGTTTACCTTTTTTTACTTCTCTTTACTGTATGAATTAGATTTTACAAGGATTCTGCATTCCTCCAGTTTGAGTGAGCCTTATCTTTTTTTAACACAGGACCTTGCATTTTCCATTTGAGAAGTGCAAGTGAATGGGCTGATGTGGGTTTAGCGTATTTCTAGGAGTGACAAACCCAGGTACCTATGTTTTTGAGGATTGCAAGCTACTTTAAACATTTGGAATTTTTACGCCAATTGTTTGGAAATCTAAAATAAGAATAATTAGTCCATGATTAGCTGTGTGTTAACCATACCCAACCTCTGGTTCCACATTATACTTCACCCGTTTCAATTAAATGCTTTGCAACATTTAGATTTTAATAAGTGCAAATGTCCTCAGTGGGCTGGGTTTTAGTCCCAAGTGTTGGTCCAGTTTGTGCCCTCTTCCGCAGTCAGCAATGGGTATTCAGAGCCCTTTCTAGTAGCAGAGCATTAACACCACTTAGTGCTTCTGACCCCAGAAAGGAAAAATAACAAAAGTCGATTAAACTTATGCTCAGCATTGTGTCAGATTGCTAACACTTCATATTTAAATAGATCTTGAAGATCAGTTAATAATAAAGCCCTAATGGATTCAGTTAGGCAAGCTCAAGGCCTTCACTGTGCTTCTACAAAGAAGCTGTCTCACTCCCACAGTTTTTATTAAAATAAAACGCAACTTGCAGTGAAGCTGACAGCTGAGCAGTTGGGTTACAAATCAGACCATGATGGTAGGGCAGGCTGAATGAATATTGCCATTCGGCTTGTCAAAGTGGGGTGAAAAATAAGGCTTGATGAATAGCGGAATTTGGCCTACATAGAGCAAGGATGCAAGGGCCGCGGGAGGGGCCCTGGGCCGGCGGTACCTACCAAAAGACGTGTCATGGCACGTTAAGTTTTACGTCATGTGGGCATGAAGATTTCATTAACAAAAATGTGCTGGAAGTTGAACTGTTCAACTATTCAAAATGAGAGCTGCTTAATTACTATCTGTAATGGTGACAAGCAGTGACTGTAAACATGAGTTGAACCAAGACCATCAGCTTTTTCTCGTGGCGCATGTTTATGGGGTAGTGACAGCCTGTCTGCATGGCATTAGTGCAGGGAGTTAAAACCAGAAGAATGATTTTAACCAACCATCTTTTGCTGTGGTCGGTTAATGCTGACTGAGTTCTCGGCGCCTATTTGGATTGAGTGGTAGGTGCACCTCTCCACAGCCCTGCATGGCACAGTGGTAACGGTGTCTTCTGATTTTGCTTTCTCATCTTGATACATGCCCACAGAATCTGTTCTGGAATAACAGTTTTGTCACTCAGAGTCTGTGAAATAATAAATATCTTTTAGAAGTTAGAGATTTTTTTAATTTATTAGCAGGGATAGCCCATAACTATTTTCCAGATCAAGATGCTTCGGCTACAGGACTGCATCTCTTCACAATAGTCATGTTGGTGGTGAACATAAAAGCAGATCCAAGTTAAAATAAAGGTATCAACCCTGTGTAGTATGATTTGGGTTTTTCCTTTTTTTAATTAAGGTTCTGGTAAAGCTACATAATTATTACTTGCATATTGAAGAAAGACGATCAATGTGTACTGAAGAGTAGATCAAGAAAATAATCTATTTTAAGAAGCTATAAAGGCATCCTAATTAAAAAAAAAAAAAAAAAAAAGCAACAGAGGAGAATAGTAGCTGAATTACAAAGAAGCGACAATGAGAGTCACTGCAGAAGACTGCAAGAGACATATGGTAGGGGCTTGGTTTCACTAAATTTTGGCATTTACACTGACCATGAGCAAATTAAAATGCAAATGCATTCTGCCTGACAAGAGGATGGTGAGTGCCAGTCTCAGCTGTGGTTTGCCCCACAAACTGGTAATCCAGGGCACACACCCAGCAGACTGATGGCACTGAGGGGGCAGCTTCACCACAGCACACTCTGTAGTCCTGTGGACAAGACACCATCAACCTCTTAGGCTTCAGCTTGGATCAGCCAACTATGTCTTGGTTTGCAGCCAAGGCATGTACTCTCTGTCACCTCTGTTTTCATGTTTTCCAGTGCCCTTGTAAATTGACAAACATACTGAAACTGTCTAAAATCCTCTGTTCCTCAGAAGAATTCTTTTAATATCAACACCTTATGAAGAAAAAAGCCCATCTCCAAGGTGTTTTTGTTTCCCTCCATCTGAACTGTCCCCTTAATAGAGAAGGGAGATGATTTAGTAATATATTAACAGCGGCGATATTTTATATGTATTTTAAAGGCAGATCAGTATATAGAAATATCAAATGAGCAATGTCCCTTCAGCTAGTACACTGTTCTTTCTAGCATGTTCTTATTAAAAATCATTGTATTAAGAAGAATCTAGTAGAATAGGTTAGAGCTATTATTACATTGTCTTGTACGTATACATGTGCATGTATATATTTCTATCCTCTAAACAAAGTAAATCATGTATAATAATAATTTATTTGTGCCTGAGATACTGTAATGAAAGAGGAATGGAATTTCATTCTGGGTGAAATTTCACTGAATGTTCTTGAATGTACTTCAACAATTAGACATGATACAAAAATCTTTTACTATAACACTGATCAGAAAGAATATGTTTCTAATTTATTTGATCCATTTCATTCAAGTAAAAAACTAAACATGAATAACTTTATCCCCCTCAACAGGATTTCCTCACAGGAAACAAATTGCACGTGTCCATTGGTCTTTTTAGGATTAGGTGTAAGAATTAAAAAAGGGGATGTGTTGCAGTTGCTAGGTGACATGGCACTCAAAGATATACCATACTGTAAATAAACACAGAAAGCACATCTCGGTTCAACTGCAGAGACTATTAAACAAAACCATCCTCATCTGTGGGGAGACTTTGGAAAAATTTTGTTTGAATGCTGAAATGAGTTGAAAGTAGGAAACAGTGCATTTAAAGCCTGTAGAGGTTGATACTTCGTGAAATGTAGGTCAGTTAGATTACACCATACAGTCTCAGCTGCTGTGTTTTGTCATCTGCCTGTAATAAGAAGAACCAACGTAGGGAGAGCAGTTATACTAGAGAGAAATGTATTTTTCTCCTAAGGAGAAAAGATTGATCAATATATAGGAATGTGGATATGCCAAGTTTGAGCCTGACGTTGATGACAAGCTCCAAAAAACGAGGAATAGCAAGTGACATGCATCAGTGGGGGAATGGTCAGCACAGCACAGATTTTTTTCTGAAAATTCCTGTGTTCGGGAAACTGATTTTCTTTGACTTAGAGAAAAATACAGAAGGATCAGGAGTCAAAAAAAGCAAAATACAACAAAAACAAGACAACAAGCAAGCTCTCCTCCCCCAGTATGATCTCTGCTTCCAAGCATTCAGTCTCTCATATGCCATTAAAGCACAAAAGTCCTCTGACTCCATCAGGCTCTGTGTCAATAACCACACATGGAATCTTTCTTCTCTTGGAGGTTCATTTGTCATTTTCCTCAATAAAGTGGGTGGACACTAACACAGATAATTCAGCAGCTGATAGGTGCTATTTTATATTGTGCTATCTTAGGTGTAATGTTTCTCATCAGCAAAAGCATTTAAGCCATAGATAAATTAGAAAGACTGTTATTAAAATGTTTCTGAAGTTATATCACAATTAATTAATTTGTGATTACAGTTGCTGAAGATGTAGGTGTCTTTTTCATTATTGAGTGCTGTCATTTTTCCTGAAACCTGAGTGTTATATATGCTAAATCTTAATACATAGTTTATTTATCACTCTTAGGAGATTTTTTCTCCTGGGTGAGGTGAGGGATTGTTTGTGTACTTGCTAATAAAGGTTACTTCATAAGAGCAAATGAGCACAAAGACACTCAGAATTTTTAGAGTCTCACAAGATTCAATTAATTGTACTCATGTAGCTTTCTACAAGTCACATACATATTTTGGTGATAATTATTCAATAAGAATGCAATATCTGAATCTGTTTTTAGAAAGGTAAACTGCTTGCTGTATTCCTCCAAACAATGTGGGAAAGGCTGATGCTTATTTCTGGGAAGGAATTTAAATGGTGTTCACATGGGTTCACATGAGTCTAGGGAAGTCTGAAGGAGGGAGATATTGGACGTAATTAAATATGTGGTGCAGGTGGAAGGGAACATGTTGCCAGACATGGTGCTGAATCTTCTTACAGTAAACTGATGGGTAAGGAAGAGCTCAAGAGGGACTGATTTTCAAGGGCAAAAAGCTTACAGTGGTATGAGGTTGTTTTTAAGACTTTTTAAGGGCTGTGTAGCCAGTTCTTTCAGGGCCATAGGGTTTTTCAGGCATAAAGGACAGTAATCTATGACCCCACAGATACACAAGTATATACTTCACAGACCTCTGGACCTCTACCTTCACAAGGTGTCTCATGCAGAGGCTTTTGTTCCTCTGTCTTCATTAATGACAGCAACTACTGTGTCATTGACAAGCAGGCTGAGTTGATTAAAGGGTATGTTTTCACCTTAAAAGGTATGAGTTCACCTTTAGTTTTGCTATAGTCTTCTTGGGAGTGGGAACAATGCACCTGTCTGTCATCTCCTCTACTGACAAATTATTCTCCCCCAGGCAGCTTTTTTTCCCTTGTCCCTGCCCCCTTTGGGAAAGGAGCTAAGAGAGTCATGAGTTTGGCTCATGTCTCTTTGCTGGTACAATGTACTCGCCTTGCTGGCAGCTCAGGTGAGCTGAAAGCAAAAGGATGAGCCAGAGACAGGATCCTGCTGTCAGACTCGGGGCCACACTGTGAGGCTTTTCTTGCAGCTCCCTCTGTGTAGTCAGGCTGCAGGAGTCACCGTCATTGCTGCCAAGTGTCTGAGTGCTGTATAAGGCATGATATTTGGCAGCTCTCTCACTTTAGACAAAAGGGAATGTCCTGCTTCAAATAGACCCAAGTAAAGGTAGCACATGGTGATGGTATTGATTCACATCACAGGAAATTCATAAGCTTGTCCTTGAAACTGGCACTTTTTTAGTAGAAAATCACGGTATCTAGTCTGTGTATTACCTCCAGGGACTGAAACAAGTTGTTCATTCATTACGTACTTAATTGGTTATTCATCTGCTAATGTGTCTAAGGAGTAAAAATGCCTATTTACTTAGATTAAGTCTTCAGGTATTAAAGCTCTTATTACAGCATACTTTAGTCACATTGAACTTAATGGTCTTACAGGCTCTGCCACTAACATAGAAACAACTGTTTTAACTTCTCCTTTTATTTTGTGTATCATGAGATCCATTGGGGACAAAACTGCACTTCCAGTGCTCCCTTCCATCTCCTTTTCTGTGTTCAGTATTTATAGGCATCATAGAAAATAAGAATTTTGAGAAGGGATTTGAAGAAGGATAATTGGGTAACTTCAACTCCTTGTGTGAACTTCATCTAAGTATGAAACGGAGGGTTGGAGAAAGCACAAAGGTGTGTGACTGAATATTCAACAAGTGGGTATATAAGAGAATTTCCATTCCTTTAAGTATTCCATGGTCTGCTCCATTCAAAACTTTAGACGAATGCAGATGTTCCTTCTGGAGGAGTGTTTGAGGACATTTCTCTACATTGTTTTAAGATATCACTGATACTAATAGAATGTGAATTCTTTAAAATATTTTTATTTGAAAAAGTAGGATTTAGAAGTTTGTGGTTGAGGTGATGACATCTGAAATAAAAAGTATTTCTTTTTAAACTGATATCTATTGCTTAACCATTTCTAGCTTTGTGGGTATATTGCATAGATTCATTTACTTCTGTCTGAACGGAGGTACTTTACAACTTAATAACCACATCTAGTGTTTCAAAAAGTGCTCCATAGAGTAAGAGCTTCAGAAAATGTGGCTGACTGAGCCTGTCCTTAGCAGTGAGAGGCATACTCTTTCAAATTTAGTTTTGTACTCATTATTCTGTTCCTTCTCTTAGTGGCATCTACCCCCCTAACATTGAAGGTACTGCCTGTCCTATGAGAACACGTCAGGTTTCCCTTGATATGCCTTTGCAGATGCTGTTTGCCCTTCCTCCCTCCCCCCACCCCCCTTGTCTGAGCAGAAGGGGAGGGCAGGAGATATAATTGTGCAATGGTGTCTTAGCACTCAAACAAAAGAGGGTCATCTGGATACAAGCCTTGGTGCTACTGAATATGAAACCTGTGTAAATCCACTAAACACTGTAACTGGAGTGAGAGCCTTGCATCCAGAATGGTTCCTAGTTGAAAATAGCTTCCCTTCTTATATTTATCATCGAGTCCTGATGTACCAGGAGCTGAGGTATGTGGCACTGGAGGCACAGACTCTGCTAAGTGGTAAAGCAAAGACATTTATTGTTTCATTTTTCCAGCATATATAGTTTCTGGTTTTTGATCACGTGTTGTGCTCTTTACACAGGTAGGTTGTGAGTGACTGTCCATACACCGTTGTGAGCAATACAACTGGCTAGATCTAAATGTTTATCCCACCTAGCTAACAAAAACATTACTATTTTGGTGCACTGCTATCTGTTTCAAAACACACACACATCAACATATAAGGACATTGTTTTACTGATCTCAAGGCCTCTGTCCCCTCAACACAAGAACACCTGCCAAGCTCTCGCTCAGCAGCCTGTCTCCAACTTTCTCATTCCCACAGAGGTAAACTTAAGAAACCTATGTGAATTAAGATTGCAAATATCTGCTTTGAAATTGCTAACCTTATCTGCCCTAATTAGTTTCCTTAGTGTATATTACACTCTATTCGTAGCCACGCTACTTTTATGGTATTAAGGATAATCATACAATGTTGTGGATAAGGGATCGTGGTTTAGGTACAGTTATCCCTAATCTGTGGGTATTGGCCTGAAATCCTTATTGGGATCAAACTTCTTCCTGCAAAGTGTTGTTTCTCCCTTCTGTTCTGCTGTGTGCTTGCCTAGGCAGGTTTGCTTTTTAGCTTTGATTTAACCCTACTCTTCAAAACAATTCTGTCACCCTTGTTGACTCCTTCCTTAAGGCATATTGCCCCCTCCTGTCCTTTATTCCTCTTCTTCTGCTGTGAATCACAAAGGTCCTATTAATTTCTCAAATAGAAAGTAGAGAACACTCAAATTCTCATCTTCTCTTCCTATTGTTCTCAGCCTTGCAAGGACTTACAAGACATGAAATTTCACACTCAGTCAGCCTCCATCTTTGCATCAAGAAAGAAAATCATAGAAAAGAGTAGCCTTTCAGCAAAAGCATAGATCTTTCTTCTGTGCTCTACTTCTCTTATGGTTATTATGCTAAGTATCATAAATAGTAATCACATCTTCCCAGGTATTTACTCCATAAAGTAACCACACCCTGCTGGAAGCTTCATTTCTCTGTCTTTCTTCTCCACCAGCATTTGTATGTCATGATAACAGAAAATTTCAAAACAGGGAGCAAATTAAGGAAATGACTGTGTTGGTAAACAAGCCAAAAATGAGACCTGAGTTCAATCTCAAAAGACAGAAGATTTAGGAGCTCTTGCTGCTGGTGTTCCTTTTTTTTAAAAAAAAATTATAATTATAAAACAGCCTTTGGTTTTAAAGCCAACTTCAGTTGCCAAGCAAATATCAAGTACCAGAGAGTAGAGCATTGCTACATTTCTCTTCCTCTAAAATAAGGGACCTCAGAAAGTGCATGCTACACAAACCGCAGACTATATAGTTCTGTGGATACAGTATAAAGGCTTTAATCCCTGATTTGCCATGGTTTTTAATATACGTATTCCGCTTTGACTTTACCTTAGAGAGCAAAGCACATACTGAAGTATCTGGTAGAATCAAAGTTGTGCAGTTTGCTCATTCACTGAAGCTTTATTATCTTTTTTATTCAATAAAGTATTTTTTAAGGAATGTGAGCATGGGAACATTGATACGCTTATATGATAAAAATAAAGCATCGCTTTAGAATCACAGAATTATAGGATCATAGAACTGTCTAGGTTGGAAGGGACCTTTAACATCATGTAGTCCAACCATCAACCTAACTTGGATTAAAAACATCACTAAACTATGTCTCTAAGCACTATGTCTACCCTTCTTTTAAATACCTTCAGAAATGTTGCCTCAACCACTTATGACAATAAAGTATGGACTCCATACTTTTGAAACAAGGTACAACAGAGAAAAAGTTAAATGTTTAAAATGTTCTGTGAAAGAAGAGTGAATATTTTGATTTTCTGGTTTGGTTTATCTTCCTGAAGGATTTACTCTGATAGCTGGAGATTTATTGATTGAATCTGCATCATTCAAAGAAGCAAATTAGTGCTTTGCTGTCAGATGCTGTAATAAAGTTCCATGCTGTGATTTGGTCTGTTTCAGCAAGAAAGCATCTTTTTTTTACTGTCTTTTCTTATTTGTTTTATTCCTGATGCACAGCAGTAGTATACCCTCCCTGTTTACAGCTGTGCTTCAACACATTCATTGCTCAAATGATAGAAAAAGATCAATGATAAGGGACATGCATGGGTTTTTTCTGTTGTGTATAAAAAAGAACCTCTGAATTTTGATTTTTGACAGCCAGATGTGATCATTAGTTTAAATCCCTGGAAATGTCAGTTAGTGACTAGGAGTTCTGTGGGTGAGTAGAAGACCGGAGCTCTGGAGGTCAAAACAATGCAGGTCCTGACTCTGCACTCAGCTAGACTGGTATGGCACCAAGTAATTATGGGCTTCAGCAGGGAACCCTTGGTAGAAAATGTGTTCCTTGGTGGAGAAGGAAGCCCAGCATTTATAGCTCTTTGAAATAAATGGAGTCACATTGGTATCAAATCACTGTATTAGGCAACTAAAACCAGCTTTGTGAATAATATTAAAAGGCACTGCGGTTTTATTTGCCAGCAGTGGTGCTTCTTTTCGAAACCAGCTTGGTATAGGTGCATTTCTGATCATTCTTTCTTGATCTTGTAAATATAGCAAAACTAAACAGATTGAACTCTTACTATATTCAATACGTATCTTGATCCAACGATCAATGCCATTAGTATTAATTTCTCTTTGTATTACACATCCCTAAAATGTAATCTTTATGAGAATCTAACATCTACATTGAGGAAAGCAAGGGCGTTATGGCTTCTTCAAATGTTTATTATGAGAGAAAAAATATATTGGAGTGAACAAAGTAAATTTATTACAGTAAAATAGAAAGCCATCTTGCACATTATGTCGAATTCACTTGGATTTGTTTCTCATTGATCCAGCTACAACTATGGCCTATTCTATATATAGGAACATTTATAGACAGTGAGAGACAGTGAGTGTGACACTTGTCACAGAGTGTCCCTTGGTGTTCAGAAAGCTGCTTCAGGAAATACTGGGGAGTCTGGGAGCATCATTTGATCCACACCACATGTACAACTGGGCAGATGCTGTGGAGGCTGCCCCAGATTGTCCTGCCAGTGGACACAGGCCACCCTGTGGAAAGGCAGAGCAGAGCAGCTCCCAGGCTATGTGCCAGTTGAGTTGCTCGGGTTCTGTAAGGGAACAGCTCTTAAAATGCTAGTAACCTCTCTCATGTTTGTTTTCTCAACTTATTTTACAAAATATGCAGACCACCAAAGCTTAGCAAGGTGGGAGGCCAGCACTGGTTTCTTTTTTATTTATTTTATATCACTAACAAGGGGAGAACCAATGTAGCTCTGAGATTAATGGTCCTAAAGTTATTTATACCAATTGAGGATGTGATCCAGTGTGTTCAGATACATCTTGACCATGCAGTTCAAAATCTCTTGTATTTAACGGCTCCCTTTTTCAGTTCTTGACTTTCCCACTTCAGTGTATTATTTCAGTACTCTCTGCTTTATGGCTCACCAGCAATTTTTTTTATGTTTGCAGAGAAGGATGTTGGTTTCTGCCTCTGCCATGGGACAGTAGCGTATAAAGGATATTCCTACTACTCTGTTATTAGCATAAGAAGTACCAGTGCCTGAGCAACAGGAAAAGAGAAGCTGGTACAATTGCAGGGAGAGAGGCTAACAGTTTATACTAGCTCTAGTGGTATCTACTATATTAATGCCAAAGAAAGAAGATATATTCTCTGCTATTGAAGTTGGTTTTGGTTAGGAACTTCATTCCCAAGATAAAATAATAAAACATTTCCATTTCAAGTGAGACTCTGAAAAGTGTCCAAAAGCAAAACTACTCACCCTTACTTGAGTGCATTTCTCACTTTGAGTTTGCCAGCAAATGGCTAGGAGGAGAGCATGCAAAGCTTCACTGTAAACATAGAATAAAATACTGGGGTGGGAAAGATGGTCAGTACCCAAAAATCATAGCAATCTTCTAGTGCAGGTGGCCTCAGATAAGTTTGGAAGGTGGCATCTAGGAAATTCAAACAGTAGTAAAAAAAAAGAAAAAAAAAAAAAGAAGCAGCTTTCTTTCTGTTGAACATGCCACCAAGAGAGTGACTGGGGGAAACTCTATGATGTTTTCCTAGCCCTTTATTTTTATAATTCTTATGTTCTTCTTTCTGAATGTGCAAAGAGCAAGCAAGAATATAGGATAGAGCTTTTTTCTATGCACACTGATGCAAAGGGAAACTGCATGGTTTAAGCCTAATTCATATTTTTTGTATCAACAACTATGTTTCAGTTCACAGAACATTCTTCTTGCAGTTTGATTTTTTTCATTTGGTTCTGCTCATCTAATTATAAAACTCCATTCCAGAATTACCTTTTTACAACTAATATCTCAGGAATTAACTTTCATTTGATGTATTGTATCTATAAAATGCTACTTCTTCAGCTTAGTACCCAATACTTGAAATTGAGCATTGTGAACCTGAATAGTTCACATATATCCTAACTTATGCAGTAAAGTGTACATGTGCAGTTGTACAAATAAATAAAATAAGCTCACTCAACAGGGGGAGTGTGAGTCAACAAAACAAACCAAGGCACTATACTAAACCAAAACCAAAATAAGCTGTGCTCATGCAATTCTTTACAGTGAGGGTGGTGAGGCACTGGAACAGGTTGCCCAGGGAAGTTGTGAATGCCCCATCCCTGGAAGTGTTCAAGACCAGGCTGGACGGGGCTTTGAGCAACCTGCTCTAGTGGGAGGTGTCCCTGCCCATAGCAGCAGTGTTGGAAGTAGATGACCTTTAAGGTCCCTTCCAACTCTAGCCATTTTATGATTCTGTTCTATGATTCTAAGATTCAAAAGACAGTTTTCACAGGTTCTCTTAATAACTGAAAATAATTGAACTCATATCTTTCTTGTTTCTATTTATCTTAAAAAAAAACAGAGAAGAATTACCTTTCTCTTTGAACATGGTCTAAAATAGGCCATGACATTGCACATGGAATGCCTGCATGTATCTTCAGGATGGCTAACAACGTACCTGGTAATTACCTGATTACTGGAAAACTGAAGCTCTTTGCTTTTATTTATGCTCCATAGATGTGGTTTCTTCCATGTAGTTAAAATTAGATGTTTTGATCTCCTCCAAGTGGCATCTTTCTGTTTGTTCACAGCTTTCCTAATCGATGGCATATTGGCCACAGAAAATGTTTTAGAAGTACTTATTTGCAATTCGTATTCTCTTAAAGAATACTCTTGTTTATGAGCATGAACTCATGCAAGTAAAAAAGACTGTAAATACTTTAACAAATCTAGGCATTTTATTTCAATTAATATCTTTTAATAATTTATGTAGTTATGTTGCTCAATCATAATACGGTTTCTATGTGCAGACACATGCAGGTATCTGGTCATTTTCCCTGACCTTCAGATTTTTCCTTTTATATCTCCATTAAGTGCCAGTTTGTTACTAAAGCATACTTTGCAATTAAAAATTTATTGCTTAACAAGAAAAGGCAGCTCTTAATCTTTATTTAAGACACTTAAATATTTATAATGACTTACTTCTCTTTTCATTATGAATACTGTAGTGATTCAAACAACTTTTATGTTTCAAACGAGTTTTCACTTATACTGCAATGGGTACTCAAAACAAAATTCGGCATCCCTCTCAGTCCATAGACTGGTACAGAGATGTCAGATTGGTGCAGAAAGGGTCAGATTTCCCTTAGGCCTTATGGTCCCTTCTTGAGAAGTGAAAGAAAGCACAGGTAAACTATTATTGTGCCTGCTAGACATAAGCAAGGCCCTACTCACTTTGGTTTATGCAAAATGCACAGTTAAGGAGACAAAGAAATATTTGATCTATGGGCTTTGCCTTCTTCCTGCATCAGTGGATGTTGTGCCAGAGCAGCCCACTGCCCTCCTCAGGGACAGCAGCAGCGAGTGCCAGTGGGTTTATGCTGCACCGAGGCATGGCGTTCCATGGTTTTTATGCAGGCCACTGTCCAGTTTCTGCACTGAGGGTTGGGTTGTCCTTCAGCCCCCTGACCCACCAGCTGCCTATACTACAAACCCCTTGGCTCAGGACCCAAGACATATTTTAGACTTTCTCAACTCAATTAGAGTTTCAGCTTTCTCAACTCTCAAATTTGCTGTGTTTATCTGGCAGATTTTCTCAGGAGTGCTTGGGCTTGAAATCATCAACTGAGCCCTTTCCAGTATGCAACCTTTCAATTCCCCCAACTATTCAGTAATTTTGGTGATGACCTGGCTGATGGAATAGATTGTGCTTCCTTCCCTTAAAAAAAAAAATCTGCCCTGGAGCTGGATGGCAGAAGTTGGCCAGCTGTAATTCCACGGTTTGCTGTCTCTGACCTTTTCTTCTGTAGAGCCATTTTTCTGTCTATCACTTTTTCTTTATTTGTCTATCTTTAGAAGAGATAGAGACAGCTGTGGAAGGTGAGGGAATCATAATTTCTAAGAGGAATCCCTTTTTTGTATACTAACCCCAAATAACTTTGCTGTTGAAAGGTGGGATACAGGTGGGAAGGGAGTGGTTTAAGCTTGCACTTAGGGATTTACAAACCACGTGGGATTGTGCATCACGTATTCTGTGGAAGATCACACTTGGTGATCAGACAGGACCTGCTGGTCTTTGCATGAGAAGCTCATCATCTCTGAGCAATGGAAACAACCATGACTTTCCTTTTGGTATAAGGTAAAGTGGACTTCTACATGCAAGTTAAATTATGGAAACATCACTGTGCTTCTGCATGGCCAAATTGCCAATGACAATAGGATACACCACAGTGTTCTGGGAAACACAACAGGTAAGATTGATAAGCAGATATGAGAAAACTGAAATCTAAATTGCAGTGCAAGCAAATGACCCGCTGCTATAAACTGTACTCTTACAGATTTGCTTATGGATTGCAGTGTGCTATTTATTGTGTTGATAAGATGTAGATTGATCAAAATTATTTGTTTCCATTTATATCTTGTTGAAAAACTATGGGAGATCACGGTTTGAGTGAAGTAGATTACTGCCAATCATCCCCATATATGGAATCAGGAAATTGAATAAGAATTATTCTTGTAGGTTTTGGCTAAGTTATTTAACTAAAACCATAGCTGAAAAGGTGGGATTTTTCACACTGTTTAACTGGAAATACTTAATGTACCCAGAGATCAATATTGATGCCTGAATGGCTGAAATGACATTTTAAGTATTGCAGTGCTGAGTGAGGATAACATAACAGTATAATTGGTAGTATATGTGATATGAATCAGGGATGTCAGCTGACCATATTAAGTGTAATATTGCTCATCTTAATCATGTGAATGGTTTCAAGGATGTTCCTGAATGATATTCTTTTCTAATGCAAGGCCATTGATTTCATATAAAAGTGAAATGGGATTGTGCTCCCAGATTCTTGTAATATGGCATGTATCCTTTCATTCTAGACATAGAATAAAAATAGTTTATTAAATTGATACTATGCTAACAATTTTTCTCCCTAGTATACTTATATTTCCCATACAGCTAGTTCTCCGGGCAAATTGTTATGTTTGTGTTATGATTGTTCTGTTTCTCTTTGCTGGAGAGTAATACTTTAATGGGTATCATTTTTGTAATATAAGCAATAACTTTCAGCAATTCACAGCAAGGCTTTTCTTCTCAGTTGCCTTCTGATAGCATCACCATTTCATTAGCCTTAGCTAATTCCAGAGGTAGAGCAGTTTAGCTGGTAACACAATACCATGAAAGTTAAGTAAGCCTCACCTATGGGACATGGGACAGGTTATGTCATTTCCTTTCCCCTCCCTTACCTTTGGAGATATGTCCTCTGTGTAGGTCTGTCTGCAGTGATGGAACTTGCATAGAATCTAGTACAGCTGACACGGAATTCTATTTCTAGTTCTACCACTTTAATTGCAAAGTCTGAGGCAGGTGGCTCAGCATCTTTGTGCAGTCTGCAAAGTACTGCTTCTCATCTGGTAAAGGATTCTGATACCTACTGCAGAAGAGAATGGTATCTCTGGAAGTGCTTAACATTTCTACAGAGCAATATAGCAAAATGAATATACCAGTATTTTCTAAGTTGAGATGGTGTATTAACTAGACATGGTCTCTGAGATTCCCTGTTTGTTACTGATCAGTGAGAACTGCACAAAGGTTATCTCCTACAGGATTTGTCAGTGAAACAACCCCTATTCTTTGTTATCTGTGCAGGTTTCCCTAGCTGTCAGTCCAAGCTTGTCAAACAAGAATACTATGTTGGCCAACACACTCTTTTTTGTCCATCCTCCCCAAAGCAACGCTTACTGAACTGCGTAATGTTTTTCACCTATATCTTTGCGTTGTGCATGTCCTTATGAAATTAAGGTGCGGCAATTAAAAAAGTTTAAACATGGACCTTGCTTCCTGACACACCAATATAATCTTCAATAAAAAAATACCTTGCTCCTGAATGAGGTATCAGAGAGTTTTCTGCCTATGCTTACTCATGTGCTTACTGATTTTGGAGTGTTGTTCAAAGTAGAGGAACAACACATCACAAGCAGGCAGATTCCTCTAGCACAGCAGCCATGAAATATCCCAGTGTTTTATGGATGGTTGGGACCAACTGAACAATCACTATCAAATTAAGGAGGAGACAGCTGGGGGACTTGAAATCTTTTCCTCTCTTGTCATAGATGCGGTGGTATTGCCTGTCTCTCTAAATGAAATAACAATAGGGAAGCCTCAGGGCAGATTGTCTGCTTCCCCTCTCTTGGGTAGTCTGCTTTTTTTCCTTCTCGCATATTAGAGGAGGCTGATCCAGTGTAATGCAATGTCAAAGGCCTTTGGGACTTAAAAATGTTGTGGAAGGGCAAAGAAAAAGCATTGACCCTACCAGATGTGATATTTTCAGGTGGCACAGAGGTTTTAAGGAAAATGAGTAAAAAGAATGCGTTTGGGTTGACCAAGCTTAAAGAAAATGAAATCATTCCAGGTGGTTGTCCAAAATTACAGCACATACAATAATTCTACTTGGTTGCCCCCATAGCTCTTTCCCTCAGAACTCCTTCAATAATATGGCAATCTTTGCATTACAGCTTACATGTTGGTCACAGCAAACTTGTTTTCTAATAGATTAAACTAATTGATTACTACTATAACAACTGGAAAAAAAATTTGTTAGATCTAAACAGCTGTTTAGCTTGATGACATTTCAGTTCCTTTCATGAATAATTGAGAAATACTTACTTAAGTGTGTGAGGAAATGCTTTGCTTTGGTGAATATTTTGTACTCACATGCAAACAATATGCATGTGCAAACTAACACGGTAGCTATTTGCTGTTTATTATTCAGTCACTCCTTATTTACTTGTGTCATTTTGGAAAGTTGTTTTCATCTGTTCAGTAAGCAGTTACTATGAGATGGACACTTGTGAACAATATTATTCGTCCTGCACCATAAGATACATAAGGCAGAAGTCAAAACAGTTATTAACAATGCATAGCCAATAGCAAACAGCTGACAAACAACCCACACAATAAAAATGCTTTGTCCAAATAATTGAGTGCATAATTAACAAATGCATTGGCAGAAATCTGCTCATTAACAATTTGCAAGTGGGAAATAGGGTTGGATAATGCATTTACAAACTGGCTACAATGGATGTTGTAGGAAAGTAGGGTTGCATCCTCACTCTCCCTGGGAACAGAACCTTTCCTTGTCTATATAAGGATTGCTCAGGGCAGTTCAGATGAAGTAAACTGAAGGTATGGAATTCATGTATATCACTGAGGTGCAAGAAACCCTGTATGGCCACTTTCAATGAAAGCGAAGTAACATAAACATGTTGCCTGCTCTGAGGAAATGGTGGGTTGACCTTGGCCAGTGGCTAGGTGGCCACCCAGCTGCTCTCTCAATCCTCCTCCTCAGAAGGAAGGGGAACAAAATAGGATAAAAAAGCTCATGAGTCAAGATAAAGTGCCGGTTACTGTCATAGGCAACACAGACTCAACTTGGAGAAAATTAATTTAATTTATCAACAACTGAAATAGATTCAGGCACTGAAGAAGACAAACATTAAAGCAACATTTTTCATCTCCCCTTTCCCAGGCTCCCAGGTTCTTTCACACCTAACTCCTCTTCCTTCTCCTCCCCCTGCAGTGGCGTGGGAGCGATGAGGGGTATGGCTAGTACAAAGCGCTTTCACCCTCACACTTCTTCCCTCTCACTCTTCTTCTCTGCTCCTGCCTGGGCTCTCTCCCATGGGCCACAGTACTTCAGGAAACATCTGCCTGCTCTGGGTGGGGTCCTCCACAGGCCACAGCAATATCTGCTCCCGTGTCTGAGGAACATCTTCCTCCTGTGATGTTGATGCTCCCTCTGTTGTTTCTCACTCATCTTTTCTCCCTCCTCCTCTCCTTTCCCAGGGATACCACCAGCTTGGCTCCTCACAGAGGCCATGCTTGCAGCCCCCCTGCTGCCACCACCATGACACCTACAGGCAATGCAAAAAAATAAGCTAAAAAAAAAATTCCCTTTAATTCCTATTAATTTCATTACTTTTTTCCCATTGAAAAATAAGGCTATATATATGGAGCTGTTAGCATCCCAGTGTTATCTGAGGTTTGCTTATTGCAGTGCTGCTGGGCTAGTGGAAGGTTTAATGTCGATTCTTGTACCAGAGGGCAAAGCCCTGCAGGCATACTATAGTTCATATCAATTTTTTTTTAGGCCTGGTAAAAACTACAACAAAAGCTATTTTTTTTGCCAAGGTTAAGTGTAGATGGGTGGGTGAGACAAACATGGGGGAAAGTAGCACATCCAGTAGATTAAGCCAGAGTTTGGACATGCCCTTGAGCTGCTTCATTGCCTCTGCAGGGCTTCCAGTTGACTTGGGATATTTTCTACACTGCAAAGTTTAATTCTCTGTATGTGCTCTGGGAGACAAAGCAGTAAACCGCTATAAAAGTGATTAAGCCAGCAGGGTCACATCCACAACACTTTCCTAATCAACTCAGAAATATGGGTGTACTGTGCTCCACAGGGAAAGCATTCCTCGGGCTGGGCTCCAGCCACACCAGCAGTCCCACCTCATGCCATTGCCATGGTAGTAAAATTGTCCTGGAAAGGGTTGTGGTGTTTCCTGTTCCCCAGGGAATAAAAACAAACAAACAAACAAACAAAACCCCCCACATATTTTTACTAGGGAATTTGTCAGCCAGTCACGGACTTGGATACCTTGTCCTAGACCATCACAACTCTGCCAGCTGAAATAGCAGTGTAAATGCAGTAACATTCTGGCAGTTTACTTCTGTGCCACGTTTCTGATTTGTGTGGTCACCCTGAACGGTAACCCTTATTGCGTGGACAGGCATTGGGGTAAGTGCATGCCTGCATAAGAAAGTCTTTTGGCTTGGCCAGACTACTGATTTCATGCTGATTTAGGTAAACTGTTGAAGAAAGTTACGCAGACGCACTTATTTGGATGTAAACTTCATTTGTTTCCCATGAGTTTTGAATGGCTGCCATTTCTCTGTATAGAGTATGAATTTCACAAGTAATCACTGTTCCAGTGTGGGTAGTTAGAATTAGCTTTTGCTGTAGTATCTCTTCAGCCTAGTTTCCCTTTTTTGGGGCAAGGCTTTTAGGAGTTGGCTTAAATTTAGTCCAAATATATGATTTTAGATGGATATAACCATATCTGCAGAGGGTCTTACATACCATTGTAAGTTCAAATAGTGCATCCGAGTCAGGCAGGCAGCCTTTGGTTAGAGTTTCCTAAGGAGTCTCAGGTTTGGCATCCAACTGCTACTGCAGATTAAAGGGACTGATAAGCAAAACTTTCATTTTATGGAAATAAGTAATGATACTGTCTGGTTTTTTACCTCAAAAAAGAAGAAAATGGCCTTTATTGTGCAGTTAGTCATCTTCATCTTAACTGTTTAATCTAACTCATGATGGAGAAATAGAAAGAGATATTTCCAGACAAATTCATAGACATATGATAGGTGCAACTGTCACTTTCCATTTATTGTGGTGATAAAATACAATTATTTTTAGTGAATAAGCAAGTTTGCCTCAACTCTTTATCTGTCTTGTGTTCATCTGATGCAGCTTCATAAAAGACTTCACTCTGCTGGCTGTCACGCTACAAGTGAAGGGTTTGCCAGTTCCCCCACAGGATGGCTGGTGCTTCCTGTGAGATAAGAGGCTATTGCTTTTGTAACACTATGATGAAAATATTCTAACTACCTTTGGCTGAATAGATCTCTGGGTGTGCAGGAGGCACCGAAGCAGTGAGGCACATCTGCCCATCTTGGTTGCCCAGATCACTAGCCTTGGTTGTTATCACTATTCCCTGCTGCTTGCCCATGTTATTTTTCAGTGAAAACCAACATGTGAGAGGCGTAGCTTGGTGTCATCCCAGTCACTGGGAAGTGAACCAGGACTTGAGCCTGAGAAGGATTTTCCTCCAGAACTTTTCTTTTTATAGTGGTGACTCAGTGTCTGTTCAGGACAAAAAAGGGTTTGCATGGCTTTCTAAAATGTATAATGTCCTGAAAGCTGAGTATGTCGTGCTGGCTAGAGCTACCTTTGTACTTTGGCCACTATTGTAGATAGGATACTGGCTTAGGTATCACACAGATCTTCTGTGTGACCTTGTGTAGCCATTTTTATTTACTCATTTACGTAAGGTACTGTAACACAGAAAGATTTTCACAGGTCTGTACCAAATATTAGTATAATTATATTCTATATATTATTGTATATTTAATATATATAATAACATATAAAACACATGATATATTAAGATATATAGATTATTTATGACAATAGAAAGAATATATAATAAAAATATAATACTATGCATTATATAAAGTATTATTATAATTACATTGTATACAATTATATTCATTTTTTATTTCCAAAACTATGGATGGTCTTGTAAGGTGTCCAAAACCAAAACTATTTATTTATTCTAATTGCCCCAGGATGTGAAGCTGCACAGGAGGACCAGGGAAACTAGGGATTTTCTGACCTCAAAAACTTCCTTGTGCACTAGCTGGAGGCACAGAATGCTCTCTAACATCAGCATGTTGTGAGAGATCACCAAGAATGTAATAAAAGAGCAAAATTAATGAGGACATTGTGACAGCTGTATTTAAATCAGACCAAAGGATAACTTTCCTTAGTATCATACCACAGCATTCCATAACATTTTGTAAGCTGAAGGCTTATATTATGCATCTTTGTGTAAAATGGAGTGGTCACTGCAGTGAATCGCTCCTTGAAGTCCTCACAGGTATGTGGCACCCACCACAATCTGTGGCAATGAGTCCCACCATTTAATTATGGTCTTTGTGGAAAGCATCCTTTCTTGGGTTTCATGCTTTAAACTTGCTGCATGTTTATTTTATTGGGACTGCTTCCTGTGCTATGAAATACAATGGAAAAACATTCTTTATTCATTTTCTCAGTAGTGTTCATGATTTTCTGCGGCTCTGTCACAGTCCTTTCCCTCATTTGTCCCTCTTCCAATATGAAAATCCTTAAGCCTTTTTTTTTTTCTCTCCTAGTATGGAAGCTATTATATACCTTTGATCATCCTGTCACACTTCTCTTTATCCTTCTATTGCTATACTCTAATTTTTGAGAAGAGATGACTGGAACTATATTTAATATTCAAAATGTTAGGTGGGCAATGGACTTTTATGGCAGCATTATTGTGTTTCCTACTGCTGTTTTCTGTTCTTTTCCTAATATTTCCTAATATATCATTTTCTTTTTTTGACAGTTGGTGAGGATTTAGATGACATTTTCATAAAGCTGTTTCCAAGCTCTTTTTCCCAAATAGCAGTTAATTTCACTGTGTTTATAGATTTCCCAGGGTGCAGGCATGAGACCTTAGTTACTTAGCCATGAAAACACAGCTAAAATTACAAGAGTGTTTTAGGTTGTAAACAGGAGATTGCTGGTAGAATTTAATACTCGCTCAGTTCTACTGACAATTTATACTTTTCTAGGTTTTGTTATACCAGGGATTTGTCATAACAAGGCAGTGTGAATATTTCCCATGGGCCCCATCTTTTTAGTGGGTTGTTGATTATTTTAACTCAACATTAATTCTACCAAGAACCTCATTCAGGAAAGAGTTCATTCAGTGACTTTTATCTGATAGGGTTTTGCTAACTTTGCCACTGTAAGGTATATCCAGACCAAAACCAAGCGAATCAGAGCAAATGTGTAATACTTTGCTGTATTAACTCAATGGAGACTTTATCCCATAGTATTCAATATCAGATAGAGATGCACAGCCCTTCAATTTCTTTCGTTGCTGAAATGTGTTATTATTATGACAATGGTTGCTAAAATGGATGTCTGCAGCTTAATGAAATCTGGAATTAAATAAATCACCTCAGGATTGTTAAAACCTAGCTGTGAAAGAGTTTTAAATAGTTGTTTCTAAAAGAAGAATAAATACATTACTGCGAGTCAATCAGTCTCATCTTGGACTTTTAAACAGTTGCTGTGTTATATTTCAAAGAACATTGTCAAAAATTCCTTAATGGGATAAAGAGACCTTACTATTATATCACAAGGATAGATCACTTTTAAATGAGGTTTTTCAGCACTCTCCTTTCATGAAGTATAAGTCATTTAACTTTTTGCTTGTTAATGTACAAGTACAGATTTATGAAGATTTTCTGTTAATGCAGTTTTCTTTGAGAAGGAGTTCTGTTCCTCACTGATTTTATTTATTCCTATGCATTATAGGCAGAGGTTTCTTTGTATGGCTTTTCTTTTCCCCATTCCAGTCTCAGTCCTGCTGGTCTTAGAGAGTTCTGTGGTGGAAACATTACTTTATAGCTGTGGTGGGTTGGCCTTGGCCAACAGCCAGGCACCCACCTATCTGCATGCTCACTTCCCCTTCTCACAGAACAAAGGGAGTAAATGCATAAGAGAATCTTATGGGTTAAGATAAAGACAAGGAGATAATTCACCGGTTACCTTCATGGGCAAAAACCCAGACGACTTGGGAAAAATTAAATTATTACCAACTAAAAATAGAGTAGGATAGTGAGAAACAAAAACAACACTAAAAACACCTTCCCCCTACCCCTTCTTTTTCTCAGGATCAACTTCACTTCTACATTTCCAGCTCCTCTACCTCCTCCGCCCACAGTCTGCATAGATGGAAGCACTGATCATCTCCCAGGCTTTCAGTTTCATTTTGATTTAGAGAGCTGAGATGTCTCCTTGACTCAGTCAACTGTGCTGTCTGTTAAGGGCAACTGGAAATTACAAAACTGGAATTGATATGGAGAAAAACATTTTCAGTAAAAAGAGGCATCCTCAGCTATTAGATCACAAATGAGGCCAAATACATGAACTAGTCCAAAAGACAGCTAACAAACTGTAGTCAATCATTTGAAAGACGTGATTTTGTATGCCTGCTTTGGAAAGGCATATTGGTTTGTTGATTTGTTAAACTAGAAAGGAGACAGACCTCTTTCATTTTCACTGTTCACTACAACTGGAACAGCTTAGAAATGTAGGTATGCAAGAGAATAAATTAAATAATTACTACTCTTATTGTTCTGATTCCCTGTGCACTCCGGGAAGCCTAACCCAAGCAGTTTGACTTGGAAAAGCCCATAAACTCTGCAGATTTAGTAATGGAATAAAAAAATGTTTTATGAATAAATAACCCCATAAAATGAGAAAGTAAGTTATTTTGGACAATTTTTGGCTTAGTATTTTTTAGGCCATATAATTACTAAATCCTTGATTATTCTTTTTTTCAGAGCATACTCAACAATTTTAGATATCTTCCTTGAGACCACAGAGTGACTGCGATACCTGCTTAACAACAGGAGTTTTTTTAATATCACTGGTCTTCTGACAAGTAAGTTTTTCATTCTCAGTTGTGCTTTCTCCCCTGTATTCCTGTCTTGTATTTTATCTTTGTATTGATTATATGGACTACGGTATTAATTTTCTGGTTCAAGTGAATACAAGTGCAAATTGAATGGTATGGAAGTGATCTTAATCAGTTTCAGCTAAAATTAAATCTATCAACATTACAGATATAATCGAGCTTGAGTACTGCCCTACCTGATTATTACAGCTTGTAATGCCAGTGGGACTCCAGTAGTCATATCTCTGGAATTTTTGAGGCTTTTTCCTGATAGAGGTTAACTGGTTAAAACTTATTTACTGTCACTAGAATTGTGTGGCATCAGGATCAGGAAATGCTTATCCATTTGCAGTTAGGCTCTTCTTTTTATTCTTGGAAGCCTCCAGAGGTTCATAGGAAATGTGACCCTAAAATTTGCCAGGATTCACATGGATACAAAAATGGTCTTCATACAGCTCCTTCGCCCGTTTTATTCTCCTGTGGTCTCTCTGCCTGTCTTAGTCTTTGAAAAGTTGAACTGTTTAGTCTCAGATATACTATGTCGGGAGTTTTCTAATACTACATCTAAATCAGTGCTTTTGCAGGCATTTTGGCTATTAGCACGTAGCCAAACTCTTGGGTCTTATTTGGTGTCCATCACTTGTTACTATGTGATCCCTTTTCTAATTATCTACACTTCTCTGTCGTTCATTTTCCTATCTGGACCATAATGTGTCAGAGATGTGTATAATACGAGCTTCCATATCTACTTAATTGACCGTTCACTTGGATTTTACCAAGAGGTAAGACAGACAAGAGCCCTAATCTTAAATTCTTCTTGGATTTGTCTCTAAGATGCAGTTCCGAAGCTGTGTCCTCTTTACCATGAAAAGCAGACCATAAGGAAGCAGAGAGTGTTTGACACTATGAATTCAAGCCTAATAATTCACTTACGCTATCTCTGTGGCGTATCAGGACTGTGCACAAACCTGATTTATCGCTTCATCAAGCCAGGAAATAAATAATAAATAGTGAGTCAATCTGAATGGAGAAAAGGGAGGATTTCATTTTGAGATAGAGGTGGAGGGTGGGAAAGAGGCTCCGTTTGGGCTTAGGTAGATTAACCAATTTTAATTGACAGCATTTTATTTTGAGGCAGAAGTTACAAAAGCAAAGGAGAAGTATAGTCAGGGTCACAGCATAAGCAGAAGTGGTGGTCATATCTCCTTTTATTTTGTAGTATAGAATTATAATAGTCACAGGGACAATTTCCTCTTTTGGTAAGTAATATTGGAACCCCAATCCCTCACCTCTGCTTATGGTACCTTTCAGCTACCTTAGTTCTACAGTATTCCTAGGAAAATTAATAGAGTTTACTTCAATCTGTTCAGTGTTCTGATAAAACATTAACTCTACACCATGCTAATAGAGCACATGCTAAACTAACACATTCACAGAAATACTTGGCATAAGGTGTTGTAATGGAGGGAAGGTGCTTATAGTTTCAACAGGGTTCACAATTAGACATACATTTTCAGCATTTTTCAGACAACCTGGGAGCTGACAAAATATACTGTCAATGAAATATGCAAATGATACAAATAGTCCAGGCCACTTGCTATAACAAGCAACCTGGGTTGCTTAGTAACTTCAATCCATCTGTAAAAAGCAAAATACTGAATTTAAGGCTGAAGAATACTAGCTTCATTGAGAGAAAGATGAATTGTGTTCTAAGGAGTCCTAACCTTTGAGGGAAATATTTCAGGGATCACATCAGATAAGTGACTCCAGTGAGAAAATTGATTACATAGAATGGGCTTGTTGCTTTGGTCATGAGTCTGGCTCCACTGAGACTGATGTTAGAAGGCTGTGTTTTGGTGTCCATGCTTTCAGAAAGGGTGCTGAAAAAACTGGAGAGGGTCAGAGAAATCATTAGTACACTGAAGAAAATGTCTGCAACAGATTTGAAGAGCTCAATCTGCTTTGGCTTTTTTAAAAGAAGCTGAAAGCCCACTTGATGGCATTACCATGGGGAAAAAAACAAGCAAGGAATATAACTGAAATCATCACTCTTTCTTTCGCATCTTTACTTTTTAATTAGTTTCCTGGAAGACAGTGGGGTTTTCTCAGTTGGTATTATTAAAGTATTTTGGCTTTCTATCACAGTATAGCAGTAAATATTATGGTGGGTCACCTCATTTATTTTTAATCTACACTGGGAAGTGCATTATTATACAAATAAGAGTGAATTACTTCCTTTAACATCATATTCTTCTTGCTTACAGTAGTGTGGACTGGCAGCATAGTTTCCATGTTCAAAGTGGTGATAAAGAAAAGATCTTGGTCACTATAATCAGTCCTGTTCCACTCTTGTGAGAATATCAGACACCAGATTACTGTGACTGCAACTTAGCTTACATTACGTACTTCTGTTTGTGAAGATGGAGCTGTATTAAGTTGCATTTAGGAAACTATATAAAAACTCCTGATGTATTTATTCAGATTCCTGATTTTTACTTTTTGTTACCTTAGAAACCCATGAATGACGTTTCACATTTACTACATTTATTTATTAATTACTTATATTAAGCTGATTTATTAGTCAAATTAACCATTCTTTATCCTGAGTAAACTCTGTGTTTCTGTTTACTGTGTCCTGCAAGATTTTAGAATTATCAAATTTCAGCCTCTGCCATGGAGCTTTTATCTACAGTAGAAAGTAAGATTTCTGCCTTTATCAGCTCTCAAGAGATAGCTTTGCATGAACTAGATATTGAACAGAGATAACCTGAATAAAGTAAAGAAAATACCTTCTCTGCACCTGCAGAGGAAGCTACAGCCATCAGACTTGATCTCAACACTTCATCAGAGACCATTTACCCAGTCTCTCAGGCTCTCCTGGCTCAGTGGTTTGGTGGGCAGCAAACCTTTACCAACAGATACATAGTACTTGAATACTATGTGTTATTTAATGTAAATCAAGTTATGGAATTTAAGAAGTTTGGCAGTACATTGTTAAAATTTCATATTTAATTTTAAATGATTCTATTTTTAAATAAAAGTATATATTTAATCTAAAAACAATATATTTATTTAATAAAACAGTTTGAGCAAAATCCATTCTTTTATTAAAAAACAATGCATTAATTTGTACACAGGCTGCCTGTAGGACAATGGAAAAGGAAGCAAGAAGCTCTACTTTGCCTGATTATTTGGAAACATTTGAGGTGTTAAAGAAGTGAAATAGTGGCTTGCTTAATGCAACAAGTGTGTTACAGTCATATGTTGATTTGTTTATTTAATAAGCATAACAGAAAGGCATTATCTTTGTTAAATAGAATTCTTATCACAAAGAAAACAAATATTTTTTCTTATTTAGGTAATTTAGAACCATATTATATGGACACTGAGATGTAAGGGGGACATACTTTTTTTTTATTGTTTCAGTTCTTAAAGACAAGGTAGCATCTGGGCAAGTATATTTAAGTTTTGTTGGGTAGTGTTGTTGATAAAGGGCTAATTGAAAGCTAACCTTGAAAATGTTAGAAACCTTGAAATAGAACTTCATCTTCTATATGTATAATCCCATGTATACCATTATCAGAATTCAATATTTTCCTAGAAATAGAAGTTACACAATATGAAGAAAAAAAAAAAAAAAAAGCTAAATAGGTATGTGGTCTTTCTTTTTTCCTAGAAATGCACCTTGAAACTGAGGTACCTCTCCAGTTCCTTCATGTTAAATTCTGTTCAATTGAGTGTGATGGATTTACTTTCAGATATTTTTTTCCTCAGATTTCTAGCAGACTTTCTGCAGTACAAAGCCAAATGGCATCACAATCTTTGCTATGGGAGAAGGCAGAGAAAAATTCAGATGAATGAGGAAAGACTATAAATAAAAAGCATTAGCCTCTGACCCAACAATTGTCCAGTAACAAGTGCAATTATGTAGACAAATGGTGCTGATCACAATCTTCTTTCCCCGCAGCACAGCAGTTCCTCAGCATAGAGCATTGCTGAAGAGATAGACATCCTTTTGATGTTGGCAGGAAGGAATATGTTTGCCAACAGTGAGATAGAGCACTCGTAGAACAAATACAGATCTTGGCCAAGGGAGATGCTGAGCACCTGTGACACCTGTCTTTGCTAATTCAGAGGTTTGCAGGTGAATGCACGAGTGAAAATAAAGGGTCACGGTTGCCTGGTTGGGGGGGGACGGTAGAGGGGAGAGCTGAATGAGGAATTCCATTTTAAAAAGCCTCTAATCAGGCAAGAAATGCCAGTGGCACTGGGCACCAAACAGCAGAAATTCAGGTTCAGTTTAACACCCCAGTTCGGGTGTGTTAAAATTGTACTCAGGGGTTACCTTTCCCTTTGGAGGCTTGGTGCCAGACCGCGTATTGCCTATCTTTGCTGCTCGTGCCCAATGCTGAGCCCACGGGCAGCACCTTCCCCTTGCACCAGTGGGAAGCTCTTCACAACTCTGCCTTCCTCCCCATAAATGTGTCTGTGGCCCTGGACCTGATCCAGGCCAGCATGTCTGCTGTGGCCAGGTAGTGCCAGGGTGCAGGGACTCAAGCACTCACCGAACCTGTTAGTCAGGGCAAGTGGAACAGCCTGAGATGCAGTTGCACAAGGGTCCCATCAAAGGGGTGCTCAGGGTGACAAGAGGAGAGGAGTGGGCAGATCCTGACAGTGTGTCAGGTTCCATAGTCACTGCTTTCATGCTCACAGTCTCTCTCATTCCTCAAAGATGCCATGGGCCCACGTCTGTCTCACTGAGGATCCTAAGTTTAGAGGTACCATCACCTCAGCTCTTCTAGTTAACATAGAGAAAGGTACTGGGTAGGCAAGACCTTGAGGGACCCTGGCCCATTTAATGTCTGGGTGGGCCTTTAGAGGTCTCTGTTTCTCTCCATTGTTGGCCAAAGGCAAGTGTTGTCCTGAATTAGGAGCTTTGGTTAAGTGCCTGAAGGTAGGCAGGCTGGCGCTCCATCACCCACAACGTTAAAAATAGAAGAAATCGATGTTGCTGCAGCTGGGATCCCTGGGGCTATGGTGTATGTCTGTGCCACCCTGCCTCCAGCTCCTCCTGGGGCTCTGGCAAAGGGCTGCAAATTCTTGACAGCCCAAAGAACTTGGGGCAGGGAGCGAATGTTTAGTGTCTTTTTAAAGAGGAGTGACATATATATAGGAGTGTGAATATAATGACTATGATATTGAATTATTTTACCCTGCCATATGGAGTTACACTGGTTTTAAAACTATAAGATTTCCGTTTCAATACTATTTGTTTTATAACAGAAACTTCCTTTTTCTTTGCCCTTCTACTTCCAGAAGTCTTATTCAGTGTATTCAGTCCTAGCCAAAAGGTCACTGCTGTCCTTACAGAGAGTCCTCCCTCCCCTTCCTGGCACTTCTGGATGCTGTGAATAGAGCTCTCTCTCTCTCTGAGGCTAAGATCCATCAGTGGGAAAGTGAAAGGGAGCAGCTGAGTATTACCCTCCCCTCCTGGAGGTCTACTGCATCACCCCTGGCTACTGCAGAAGTTGTGCTAGGAGAAGGATAAGCAATCCCTCCAGACATCCTAGCTCTGACCCTACAGCACTCGGCATCCTGATCACTTTTCCACTGCATTGTGCAATTAATTTAAATTAATTTGGTCTCTTTGACAGCTAGTTCCCTAGAGAGGTGATTTTTAATTTTATATTAAATTTCTCAGCCTAGTTATTTAATGTTTGTATTTATATATGCATTTTCATCATGGACTCTTGACTTTGACAAGGCGTTGATGAAGTAACACATCCTGGAATATGAAGCAGTCAAATGACTGTTCATTCCAACTTAATTCTGACACTCATAATCACAGTAAATAATATGTTTAATCTCACTTTTGACTTATGGTATTCAGTGGGAGTTCTTATGGAGTGTCATTCAAATTCATGTGAGTGATGCTCTCCCTGGGCTTCTTTCTGTAACACTGGGAAAGGACATGTGGAAAGGCTGTTACCATTACAGCTTGTGCTCTGAAGAAATAAGAGACAAAATAACAAGTATGAAAAGCAGAGAAAGCAGTCTCTCATAAAACTACTCAGCTTGGCAATTTTACTGGTTTGGGATCAGAGACCTTCATTTGCACTGGCTGGATCAGAGTCAGAGTAGAACAAAGAGCATCAAAGCCAACACTGGAGGAGGATTTGAGCTCTAACAGAAAGGACAGTCTCAGCCCCCATGGCAGACAGAATCATAGAATGCTCCAGGCCGGAAGAGACCTCCAAAGGTCATCTAGTCCGACCCCCCTGCAGTCACAGGGAAACCCCCAACTAGACCAGGTTGCCCAGGGCCTCATCGAGCCTCACCTTGAATGTCTCCAGGGAAGGGGGCTCAACCACCTCCCTGGGCAACCTGTTCCAGTGCTCCNNCAGTGCTCCACCACCCTCATAGTAAAGAACTTATTCTTACTATCCAATCGAAATCTGCTTTTCTTCAGTTTAGACCCATTGCCTCTCATCCTTTCACTGCAGGCCTTTGTGAACAGGCTATCCCCAGCCTTCCTGTA